>CM040630.1:95537057-95640103 GCA_022818045.1 Neotoxoptera formosana
GTTCATGAAAATAAAATATTGTACAAAAACTACATAAAGACACAGATATTATTATTACTTTTAGGTTTGAGATGAAAGGTTATTCACTCTCGTATTACATTTACTACAAAATTGTTTCTGATAAACACAAATTTGCTATTTTGTATATTTATAAGACGGGGACAACATATTTGCGTGTAATGTTTTCTTACACATTAATTAATTTCTACAGATATCTTCTATTGAGAAAACGAAAAAAATTAAATTTAAATTGCTTAAAAACATTAAGTGTATTAACTATTAATAACAATAATATAATTTTAAATAATAGATGTCCTCACATCATTGTCTTAAAATTTTTAAAATATTTATTATTTAAGATTAAACTTTTTACAATACTGAATGACAACTAAATTTTTAAATGTCCCTCCTGGGGATCTGTACCGATTTGAGAGTTTATAGTTTCATTACAATATATCCATAATTCTTCACTTTTCATTTTTAAACTGTCTCAATTAATATGTTAACTTTTTGTTTTAATTGTTTTCTTTGTTACACAGTACGTACAATAATTGTGTGGAACTAAATGGGTGGAACGTCATGATTCTATTTTTGAATTTCAAGCAAACTTAATGAATGTTAGTTCATGTCTTGAAAGCATGTCTGAATGGAACAAACCGGTACCATCATCATAAGCTAAAATGTTAACTCAATACAATTTGACATTTTTAGTGTTGCCTAATATTTCATGTGTTACTTCAGCAGCAAGTAACTTATTGCAAAGTGTTGAACTTGACATGGTGCTAATATAAGCACATATATACAATATAGGCAACAAAATAATAACAATAGAGAACAAACATACTAATTGGAAGTGTATTTAATAATATTTTGTAGAAATCAAGATTGTCATGGCAGAACTTGATAAGTATACATATATATTAAAAAATTAACCAGAACTTCTAAACATCAAACACGAAAGCTCAACAGACCTGCAAGTTCTCTAGAAGAATATTTTAGACATGTATTGTCTATACATTTAAATTTATTAAGTTCCAAATAATGTATTTAATAACATGGAATAATGCCTTAATATAATTATTTTACCTAGTGTCTATCAAAAAATTATTTTTGTTCTATGCACTCTTTCAGTTAATTTAGCAATTGCAGGAAGCAGCGTTTGAACTCTTCGCAGGTAGTAATTTCAGCTATGTAATAAATGTTTGATTAAAAGTTCTTTTAATCAATTTTTTAAAAAAACTTTATTTCTATGTTTAAGTACATAAATTATTTCACACATATAGTTTCTGCTTATCTCTACTGATGCATTGGTTATTGTTTATTAGATTAAAACTCGGGGAAGAAGCATAATGACTGATCATAGACTTGCTGGATTGACACTATTAAATAATATACATTACAATTAACATATTATAGTTGATAGAATTATTGATTGCTGTTGCTGCTAATAAAAGAGCTATGGATTATTTTATTTAGTGATATTTTACTAAAATTATATTGTGTAAGTACATCTAAAAATTAAATTAAAATTGGATTTTTATTTAATACATTTGCATGTCTTAAATCATTTTGTCTAATAAAGTGGCAATGATTTCTAACATTCTGTTTTTTTTTATCAGGATAGTATTTTTTTTAGAAAATAATCATTTTATTTTATTTTGCTTCTTTTAACTTAATAGTACAGTTAATGCTTAGATTTATAATAACTTAAGTTATTTTAATAGTGTACAAAAAATATTACTCCTTGATTTCTTTTGAAAAAACTGAAGAAAAATTATATTGAACAGCTTTTTGGTACATTTTAAAGTAAAGATTGGTATTTATCACATTTTCTACAGCCAATTCAAAAACTACTTTGGTTATAGATCCATTTAAAGCAGGATCATCTGGGTCTAACTCTTTTCCTGTTAATAAAAAAAAAATAGAGTTATTATTGTTATTACAACTATAATCTACTTATATTATATTAAATTAAATGTATTAATTAAAAGGCCACAATACTTTAAGAGAACGCTACTCATGCATTTATTGTCTCTAGCTTACAAACATAGCAAATTTTCATTCACTAGTTTTGATTTTAAAATTAATTGACCTGTCATCATGAAAAAAGAGACGCCTAAACACATATAATGATTAAAGTTAAGTTGGATAATAGGTCAATTTACTCTAATATCAAAACTTACACCACACAATACTAGTGAACAAAAAGGTACTATATAATGTATGTTTGTAAGACAAAGATAACAAACACATGGGTAGCATTATTTTAATACATTTAACTAGATATTACCTGATTTCAACACTTTTTAAATGAGTATTTAGCAAGTTCACATTTAAAGGCTTCAAAATATAATTTTGATGTGCATGTAATCCACTAGTATACATTTCTCTTGCTTTTTGGATATTTTTTAAATCTTCAAACTCTTGTTTTACAGCCAAAACATACAGTAAATCTGAAGTGTGCCCATGTAATAACAAGGCACTGTTTATAACTGTTTGTAACAATGCTAGTTTTTAAAAAATACAAAATAAAATGTTCTAAGTTATGACAAGTAAATATTAATTAATTGGAAATCGAGGTGGAATTTGTTCAAGTGATTGGAAGTAAATTTATCGATTGGAAATTTATTGTGTTTTTGGTTAATAGAATATAATCATTATATAACATAATATTGTAATACAATTCAATGTTATATAATTTATATTTATGATAGGTAGAGTACGGATTTATATGTATTTAAAACTAAAAAATATGTATGTATGCATTTATTTTTAAGCAAATATGTAATTAAAATATCTAGTTACTAGGGCTTTGATGTTGTTACATTAATTAAAGGTTAGTAAAGATTACCACTTGACTTAGGGACTTAAAGCTCTAGACTCACACAAATACGAAATAACAATATGACCAAATATGTATTAAAACAAAACCATTTTGACGAAAATAATTTAAAAATGTATTTTATAATTATTTGTATCATCAATTTTTTTTTTTAAATAATTGTATTGCTTGAATATCAATGCCTTTGAATAAAATAAAAGCTATAGGTCAATAGGAGGGATGAAGCACAAAGCTACATATGGAAGTCACACAATATTTATACAATATTGGTAAAATACACTTAAATATTGTATAGTCATTTAAATTTATAAACTAGATTTATATGATTTTTTTTGCAGAATAGTTAAAGAAAAAGCATTAGAAATCTAGATAATGAATTCCAAAACATTCTTTAATTTCATATTAATTGACCTATTATTAGTTTGAAATTTAATTCATACTTATAATATTTTATATTTATTTACTATTCTCTTAATTATATTATAAAACAAATGTTAATATTCTTTATTAATTTTAACTGTTATATATTATGTATAATGCAGTAATATTTTTAAATATATTTGGTTGAAACTTTAAGGTCATTTGTGGTCAGTTATTTTATTTGAAGAAACAAATGAGATACAACATGTACCATCCTCAATGAGGATTCCTCATGGCATGTATCAGAAAAAATATGCTGGTTTCCTGCATCTAAGTCTGACAATAAAGATGGAAATTTTTTAATTCTAACCAAATCAAAAGGATGATACTAGCATGTTCTTTACACAATAGATATGATGGATTAATTTACAATGCAATTAAAGTTGCAGCCTGCAGGACTTTTTGGTCAGTACATTTTTATTCATTTTTGTTCTTTAATAATTGTTTGGTATAGATTTTTTTTATAGATAATGAACTTCAAGCAAGGCATGTGTCTAAAGCCTCGTCTGGTACTAATATTAGTAGTGATGAAGATAATTATAACATAGAACACACTAAACTAAGAAAGAGAACTATTAAAAAAAACAAGCAAGATCAAATAATAATAAAATAATAAAGAACATAAGCCCATTTTTACACTACCAATTGTGCCAATTTCTGCAGTATCTAGAATTGTTCAAGTATCTGATAACACATCATCTACACATTATACCCAAAAAATCCAATAGCACTACCAAAATCTACTTCAGGTAGTGTAGTAAATAAAGACTTTATCTCTAAGGGTAAGAAACATAAATTGTATATACTTATGTAGTATATGTTAATAGTAAAAATAATGTTATATTTAATTATAAACTATTTTAGGTGCAACTATTTACATGTCTAAAAATGAATCCACAGAACTATTACAGTCAACTTCCAATAGTGAAGTTAATAAAAATTTTTCATCTAAGTGTAAGGAACATAAATTGTATATACTAACATTATACTTATTATACATGTATGTAATCAAAATGTTTCCAATGAGTACCCACTTGCTCACTTTTTTATATATAATATTAGTGCGGGTGCACAATCCCTATTGTGATTTATCTTAAAAATTATGTTATAAATATATATCCCCCCCCCCCCCTATGAAAATTCCTGTCTACGCCACTGTATAGGTATTAGGTATGATCTTAAATATTCCTGCAGTTAAATATTTATCAATATTTGTAAGTTTAATATATTTTATAATAAGTTTAAAATAATTGTTGAAAGTTTGTATTTGTTAATATTTAATTGTAATACAAATATAGTTGTTCATTACTAATGATTTGTCTTCTACTAAAAACAAATAAAATAATTTACCTACCTATTATAATTTTGATATTAATATGACATATTGATTTATGTATGATTGCAATTAGCTAACATAG
The DNA here is from genome assembly GCA_022818045.1 of Neotoxoptera formosana. Classification (NCBI taxonomy): domain Eukaryota; kingdom Metazoa; phylum Arthropoda; class Insecta; order Hemiptera; family Aphididae; genus Neotoxoptera; species Neotoxoptera formosana. The sequence goes on from CM040630.1 coordinate 95,541,738, forward strand.
TAACACTTATATTCTATCAATTAGAAGGTTTTATTAAATTAAAATTTAACATGAACATATTGAAATATTTATACTTATTTAAACATAATAACTAACCTATATGATATTATTTACTTTTAGATTATTTAAAAACCATAGAAAATAAAATCGATCAACTTTATACAATTCAATGTGACCAAGAACAAAAAGAGAAGACTCGCGAAGAAAAAATAATGACCCATTTAATAATGATAAATTGATAAACGGTATAATGGGTCTTTATCAAGACTAGCATCACTTGTTCACAGTAATGCAAAACTTTTAGAAAAAATATTAATTTCTGATTGTCGAATGCGTGCATTAGCTATGCTAGTACCAAATTTGTATTTTCCATTCATGCAGCTATTACCTTTCATAAATTTAGAAGACCTTGCTCTTGCTGAAGGGTTATTAAGTAATAATGACAATATAGTGAATCATTAAAGAATAGGGAAGAATTAGTAAGTTTTGCATTATTTGCATGCAATAAAATAATAATAATCAATAATATTATATGAGTGCCTACACAAATACATTTCAGAAGACCTACATAATACTGAAAATTGGAAAATTGGCATTAAGAGGACGCTACACCCGCATGTGTTGTCTCCGTCTAACAAGTGCGTAACATAGCAAATTTTACCCTCAGCAGATCACGCGAAGCTCCGTAAATTTAAAATTTAGAGTGAATTGACCTCTTATAAAAATTAAAGGTAACATTATTATCGAGGGTATGAGTATTTTAAGATATACAAGCAATTTACAATTTTAAAATACTCATAACTCTTTTTTAAATTAAAATATAATAAAAAGCCAATGAGAAGCCCTCGATAATAATGTTACCTTTAATTTTTATAAGAGGTCAATTCACTCTAAATTTTAAATTCACGGAGCTTCGTGTGATCTGCTGAGCGTAAAATTTGCTATGTTACGCACTTGTAAGACGGAGACAACACATGCGGGTATAGCGTCCTCTTAATAGGGATCCCAGATTTATTTTTTAAAAATACACGACATTTTAAATCATACCTACATTATAGGTATATACAGTGACGTATTTACGGGGGGGGGATCAAGCCGACCAAGGGGATTGATCCCCCACCCCCGTCGGGGTGTATATGCATAATTTTTTTGAGTCCTCATTTTAAACCTCCAACTTAATAAAACTATATCCCCCCCCCGCCAATAAAAAACCTAAATACGCCACTGGGTATATACTTGAAATGTACATACCGACCAGCCGATTTGGAGTGTGTAGCCGTTCTCTTACAGCTGATAAGAACTTGGAAAAAAAAGAAATAATTTATCAGATCATGTTTACCAATACTAAAACATAAATTCCCTGTACCATTAGGTACCATAAAGACATTACCAACATTATCAAAAATTATATTTTATGTAATAATATGTATTTGTATGTATTCGGTAGTGAATACTAATTATAAATAATATGTTAAAGTTTCGATCGTATAAAAATATTACCAAGTATTATGTAGTAAGTAACAATAATGCAATATTGTATAATTTTTCCATAAAAATAATATTTAATGTAAGAAATATTATTTAAATGTTATAACTGTTAAGTGTCATAATAATGAAATATAAAATAATATAATATAATGTGTGAAATGTCATAAAGCATTCATGCAATGTTCAGTAATGATTATACTGGAATAATCTTGTTTATGCGTTACCCGCAGCTGCAACGGCCTGAGGCCTGCAATTATAATAATACTCTATAGTTTATTTATATGTCCAAAAATAAACCCAAGTCCCAAATGATTATAATTATATCTCATTAGTCATTATTATAAACATAAGCATTGGTTTTAGTCATAATGACTAATGACTATACCCATTACCAACATCTTTTTGTCTTTAACCTCCTTTTGCTATCATACGACGAGCATATTGAGTTAAGGTACTTGTTTTACTATAAAACAGTTTAATAAATTTTTACAACGTGTTTATTTGTTAATTGTTTGAACGAAACAAAATGACGTACATTAGTGTATAATTATCGTATCATCCAGCTGTGAAACGGGTAATTATACACATATTGGTCTGCTTTTGATCTGCTTTTTAGTCAAAATTTTAGGCATTTAATTATGTAGATAATTGTAAAAATGGTTTTGTCGTTTGAGAATAGACAATAGTGTCTAAGATAATTTACAATATTAAGATAATATACAATATTCATTTTTTATAGGTGAGCTTGGAAAACCATGTAACATTATCTGATCAGATTGCATCATTATCGGAGACACCAGTTCTGAGCCTCAGTATAGCACTTTAGCCAATTGAATAACGCCAACTTCAAACCATCATTGAGTGGAGCAAATGAATTGTTGAGTATGCCAAACTCTCACCATTTTAACATGCCTGAGGTAAGTCAATTAGTCAAGTAAACATAAATAAATAAAATAAAATAAATTATTAATACAGTGAAACTTCTGTATAATGAAGTCACATTTGTAACATAAGAAATTCACACTATGGAGGAATTTGTTAAACAGAACATTTTGTTAAATGGAAGTTTGTTATATGAAAGTTTCACTGTAGTTGTATAAAAAATTTTTTTATAAGTCATTAATTGGTATATAAGTTTAAAAATAAATAAGTATAAAATGTATATAAAAATAAAAGGATTATGAATAAAATTATTTCAAGTCATATCTAATTAGGTATATAAAGTATAAAAGTTACTGGCTTTAACTTGAACACATACATTACTGATCCTAATAAAAAAATAATGAGTTAACATTAGTAGGTATTAAAATAAAATACAAATCATAAGTTTACCAATGGTTGAGGTCGAACTTGCTTTCTGTAATAACCATCCATCAGATGCCCTGCTGTCCTTAAAAAAGATAATAAATCACCATTCTCACTTAACTGATTTATGTATCCTTGTATTTTGCTGGTGACTTCTGATCTATCTATACGAGATAGATGACATCTGATCTGAAATTATATTTAATCTTATAACTTATATATTATGTCTGGTATATTATTTTGTTTAGAGAATCGCCTGGAGATTCCTGCGAGCTTGGTCTATTTCCAAATAATATTGATTTTCAATTATCAATAGTTTCTCTAGAATAATAGTAAGTCTTTAATTAATACAAAGAATCTAAATACATTGTTGCTATAGTTGATTAATAACTGCTCAACAAATAATGGTATGTATAATATATAATAGGTACCTACCTACCTTATGTTATATTCCATTGATACCCATTAACATATAGAATCACAAATACATAAAATGTATTAATAAAACAATATTCACAAACATGAATATATAATGAAATGTGGCATGAAATGATTCAACATAATTGTTGGTACGAATCTCTGACCTAAAACGAATTACAACAAATGACACTAATCTGTTATGTTATGTTTTAAGAATTCTAACCCAAAGACACTTATGTTTACAGCGCCTATTTCTGTAAGCCAAAAGTTCTGTATGTAGCCAAATAAAAAAGGTTGTAAGCGCTCTTGAAATTACTGGCTGTTGTCTGTTGACATATTCTATGATTATTTGAAACCCATCAAACATGGTAAAATGGCAATTTATTTGGGCTTCAGCAGGAAGGTGGGGTAGAGCTAACACCTAAAACCAAACACAAAATGTTAAACTAATATTTGTCAAATTAAATAATAACAAGTTACAAAGAACTACAGGAGAAAAAGCCAACGGGAAAAAGACTGGCGGTGACCCAGAAAAAGATGGTTGGATGTAGTGGAGAAGAAACAAAAACAAGAATAATTCATCATAATATTACCATGCGTAAAACTGTAGCAGCCTCGACAGTAGTTTGGAATAGATCGTATAGACTATGCATACTTCTTTTACAGTACCGGATAACAGACTACATAATTTGATTTGAGTCCAATACATTAATAATAATAAAACAATTCATTAAAAATTACAGAGCATAAGTTTATTTTTACTCACTTGACAGTAATGAAACCAACACCCCTGAAGCTTGGTATTTGGAAGTATTATCCTCACAGCGTTCATTAAACCTCGTTCGTAATCAGTTATTATAGTAAGACAGTCGTAGTTCAGTGGTAAAATTTGTTGTACAATTCTGAGGAAAGACTCATAAGTGGACTGGGTCATCCTTGTGGTCAATGCGTACACCATTGGAAAATACTGAATAGAACAATCATATAATTTTTAAGTGTATACACGTGATGGAGGGATGGCGGTGAACTCTTAGAGAATATTAAGAGCCAGATGAAGAAGAAGTGCATTAACAATTAATATCTATTTACAAAAAACCTAACTTACCACATTTCTGAACACTATATGGAAAGTAAGTAGGCAGCCCTTTTTCAAATCGGTTGGATTTTTTGGAACAGTCTTAAAAGTTCCATCTACTCCTGCCATGGTGATTGACTGAAGTAGTTCTCCCCTATATTTTTCAATTGCATCAGTATTTGCAAATATTACTCCTAAACGTTCTCCATCTACCATTAATGGAAAATTATGCTGAAAAAATCTAAATAATAGAATAGTATATGAATATAATAAAAGGAAAACATACATTTGAAGTTTTAACATAAAATATACAAACGGACCTTGAGGATGGGTGCTGCAGGGTTAAAACATAAGCCATAGCCTTTGGTTCGTTGAGGATATGCGCCAACTGATCAACCGTTTTCGGATTTACCGGGCGTCGACGACGTCTCATTTTATTCAGGCTCGACCGCGACTGTAAATGAGTATAATCATGTGCACCTTCAGGATTCCTATGACATATTTTATAGTTATTAAATTAAAATGTTGGTGCTGACATAGAAAATAATATAAAATCAAATGGATTTGTAGACAAACTTTGGGATATCTTAAATAAAAACTGTAGAATTACAGACTCTATATTTATTACCCCACCTGGTAATAAAAAACAGCAAATACTATACCTTATCCTTTATCCTATATTTATTATTTATAATTTATCAATAACTAGGAGTATTACCCTCTAGTTTTAAAAAATGTATAATAATACCCTTGTAATGAACAGATACTTACTTATTAATCCAAAAAGTACTTACAACACAACTTCCTGGTTATATATCTGCCTAATGGAAGTAGCTAAATTACCAGTACTCGTTCCAGCCAAACCAATAGAACGCCTTAAATGAACCATTGGAATATCCACATTCGGAGGTAAATGGTTGTGTGGGAGTTTGGTCATTATTGGACCATTACTTTTTATGACATCTTCAGTTTTCTGATTTTCACAGATTAAATATCTACATATATAATAATAATACGATAACTAATATTATATCAAATAAGTAAATAATGAAACATTTAAATTGAGATCTTTGTAGATTAGTACATCCGGTTTGTGCTAAATATAATAGTATCAGTTGTACTTACGTTTTATTGTTCCTAGCACCATTTTTGTAATATCTGTATTTTATATTGTCCATAAATACTTTAGAGTTTAACCTTACACCAGGTAAAACTGTGAAGGTTTCTGCTCACTGGCGTTGTATATCTAAAGATTTATATTATCATATTAATTTAATTACCAATTGTATTATAATTATAAGTAATTTATTTAAAAAAAAAATATTTATTTAATATCTTAATATTTGTTGTTGGAGTACAACTAATTACTAATTGTTATGTTATTTATTGGTATGCAATTTTAATAATTATATTTCTAATTTCTATATAACTTATACTTTACATTATAACTTGTTAAATGCTAACTGTTATGACTAAACAGTAAACATTAAACAATACATTTTAAGTTTGTGTTGTAATTTGTAAATGAAATAGGTATTAAAAATTAAAATTTAACAAATATATTACCTACGCAACTACAGAAGTAATATAACCATAGAAGTATACTTTTAGTAATTTGAATAAGTAAAATTATTATTAAAAATGTTATAAATTTCAAGTTTGATTGAACTTATAAATTATAAGTTATATGCACATAAATTATGTTTTTCTGTTTTAAACATCTCATAATTTATAAAATACCGTTGTTTTCATCTGCAATGTCATCTGAATCATCGTCCTCCTCTTCAACAATAACATCTAAATCTTCATCCTCCTCATCTACTACAATTTCCAAATCTATATAATCTTCGTTATGTGAAAGTAATGTTGAGTCAATAAAAATGTAATATATAAATAAATAATACTTACTACTAAGTAAGTAATCGTGGTCGAGTAATGCATTAAAAGCCATTTTTTTGTAATTTGGCGGGTTTAATTTGAATTAATTAATAGTACCTAATTAAATAAATATATCTTTATTTTATAACAATAAAATATTATTACATATTATTATAAAACTATTTAAATAACAAATATTATTGATCATGAACAATAGTAATTAAAATATTTTTTTTCTTATTTTTTTGTCCACAAACTCTTTTATAATACTTGACCAATCAATACTTCTAAGCATCTCATTTTCTATTGACAACAATGAAAGGGAAGATGTTTTATCTTGAAATAAGGTGGATCTTAAATAATTTTTAACGCGCCGAAGCACTGAAAATGATCGTTCACCACTCGCATTGGTGCAAGGCATACAAGCAAAGATTCTTATAAACTTATAAGAACATTAGGGAAAGTAGCTTTTAATGGAGAATTAGATAATTTTTTTAACAGTCCATTCATACATAAATCATTATTGTCAAATGATTCAGTAATTTTTTTAAATTGAATAACTTCTTCAACAAATGATGTATTCAAATCATCAGTATATACACTTACAATGTTCAATGCACTTTGACGTACATTTAAAGTATCTAAATGATTCAAGTCAAACAAGAAACCAAAATTTTTATTTATATCTAGATAAGGGTTCCCCCTCAAAATATCCCAAGCACCAAAATATCCCTCGTTCAAAATATCCCCCGTTAAAAATATCCCCGTTACAAATATCCTCGTTACAAATATCCTACGTTGAAAATATCCTCGTTACAAATATCCCAATTATTAATAAGTAATAACTGATATAATATTATAACGCTATTATTTACAAACGGTCAACATACAATATAGGTCCGTATAGGTATGCTGACCTGACCGTGCGAAGATTCAGATAATGATAATAAAATATATAATAATAATAAGAAGATAATGTTTAATTGTCTTAATATCGGTCCGTCGAATATTTGACATTAAACGTTATTTCGGTTTCAACACGGTACACTATTAACATTATTTTTTACATAAAATATACATATAAAAGATTTTTTAAAATGAAAAATTACACGCAATGCCTTTAAAATAGTTATGTACAGTAACATGTTCATAATTAAGAACCACTTCTTGTTTGTCCAATTTCTCGTAAAATTTCTTTTTTTAACGGGTAGCTCACCAGACATGTATTTTTCAATTTTTGCTTCTTGAAGGCCTACATAATTGTAAGTAATATAATTGTAACATAATTGTAATAATATTACTTGAATAAAAAAAAAAATAATAATAATTGTATACTTTATTTACCTTGCTCTAATTGGAGACACTTGATAAATTTCCATATCGATGCATGATAAGCTCCTAGAGATCCATTAAAGGCATGGTGCCACCCCTCAACGGCATTGTTTGTGCGAGGCTTATTGTCAATAACTGATTGATAACAATTCCACAAATCAATATTAAAATGTGCTCCTCTTCGTCCTCTTCGCCCTAAACGTCCAATCCACGTGTCTTCAAAATACATAATTATAGATTCTAATAGTTCTTCATTTTGTATATAATATTCTGATTCAATAAGCTCATCAAAGGCTTCGATTACTTTATTTGGTGGTATAAATGACAACGAACAAAGAAGTCGAACTTGTAATGCAAATTCAGAATATTGACCATATTTTGTCTGTAGGCTACTATTTTGTATTTTCCTCCAAACACACTGAGTAAAATGAATAAAGCAACCTCTAATAACCGCCGTTGGAAATTCTTCTTTAAAAGTTGATATAAAAGCATTTTCAAAATCAACCAAACATAGATGGCTTCAAGTTTGGTTTCTTAGTTTTTAAAATTTTTAAAATTTCTGAATACGTTTCTTTTGTTCGGTCAGTCATTAAAATATAAACTAAAGGATATGTAGCATTTTTTTTACAAGCGTGAATTATATAAAGTTGAGAAAACAACGGTGGAACCGATTTAAAAATTCCATCAGCCATCCAAACATCTGATTCACTTAAAGAATCTAAATTGTTTTCTGTAGTAAATATTAAACTACGTTTTCCCTCTTTGTTAATATCGTGTAACAAAAATGGAACCCCTGTTTTGGTTACCTTATATTGGTCTGGTAATATTAAGTCAGTTATGTTGATTGGATTCGTAGGGTAATCATTATATTTGTTTCTTGTTCTACGTACAGTCTGAGATAACATATTAATTGGTGGTAATTTACTTACAGTTTATTTTAGATACTTCTGAAACTATTTTACTGACTACATTTCTTGTAGGTTCACATGACGTTTTAGCTTCATTTTTTAATTTATCAATTGCTTCTTTAACATTAAATTTATCAGCATTTGGAGGATGACTATGTGTGGATATTTTTATAATTTCTCCTAAAAACAAATAAAAAAAATATTTAATTGACTGAAAAACCAAATGCATTTTTGACACCAAAAGTATTAATCTGATTTTTCGTCATTAGTTGTATGACAGCGTCCTTTACATTTGTAATTTATAAATTCAACACAGCGCCAAATACATTTATTTTCAGTTGATCGGTGTAAGCTATGCAAATATTCGTTGTATGAAAGTAGCTTTTTGCTTTTTTAGCTATTTACAAAAATTAAATTCGACATTTTTCGTTTTCGCGGATATGAAATGGTAACCACGCTCACAAGTGTAATGCCGATACCTTATCGAAAATTTCGATGGTCTGTATTTGTCAACTTATTTTATCATTTTTATTATTTCAACAAAATACAGGTATTCCTATTACAAGTTCTAATAGTATCTGATTACGCGGCTTAATATAAAGATATCGAAAATGAGATAATCAAAAATGACTATTATATTGAATTCTACTGATATTCATTATATACTATGATATACATATATAATTTATGTTAGTATAACTATAACCTAATTTATGAGAAGTTAAAAAAAGTTTAAAGTTTAAAAATCGTTTTTATGTATATTGTTATAAATTAAAGGATAATATTACTGGAGATATTTTGAATATAGGATATTTGTAACGGGGATATTTTTAATGGGGGATATTTTGAACGAGGGATATTTTGATGCATGGGATATTTTGAGGGTGCACCCTAGATAAGCTGCCTTTCGTTCATTTAAATTTGAACATAATGTATCAATTATCACATAAAAAATATCTTTCATTTTATTTTTTCCAATGTGAACTGTATTATTAGAATTAGAGTCATCGTAAAATGTTGTTTCTTTTTTTTCTTGTTTCTTCCCAAGAAAATGCAGACTTTCCACTAAGTTCTTGAGAATCTTTTAAAATATTATCGAACATCTCTCGAAGATCTAATATGTATTTTTCCAAAGATTCATACAATTGAACAACAGTAGATAAATCAATATTGGTAGACTGCAATGTTTTGCTAGTAGAATCAAACCTATTCAATATTGGTGTCCACATTTTTAACATAAAAACAAATTCTAGTTTTTCTAGTTTTTTTTTTATAGATGTAGCCTCATGTCTTGTTGATGGTTGTTGAATGTTATCTTCTGACAAAACTTGAATAACTTGTAATACATTTTTATAACCAAATGAAAGAGCTTTACACACTTCATAACGTGATGACCATCTTGTTGTGCATAAATTCTTAAGGACAGATTTGGTTGATTGTTCATACAGATTCCATCTATATGTGGATGAAGAAAAAAAAGTGTACACCATTTGACAGTCATAAAAATATCGAGTTCCTTCTTTGATAATCTCAGCTGCATTTGACCCAATAAGATTTAGTGAGTGTGCGGCACACGCTACAAAATTAGCATTTTTAGAATATTTTTTAATACGTGCTTGTAAGCCATTATATTTTTCAGACATATTTGATGCGTTGTCGTACGCTTGTCCCCTGCAATTTTTTATATCTATGCCCAATTCCTTAAATTTATTAATTAACGCTTCTTCCATTTGCTCTCCCTTATGTCCTACAGAGGATAAAAATGTTAAAAATCTTTCTACAGAATTCCCATTTGGTTTTATGTACCGAATCACAACAGTTAATTGACCTTGTTTACTGATATCTGGAGTAGAATCTACTGTGGTTGAAAAGTACTTAGCTTCAATAATTTCGGCAATAATTTTTCTTAGAACCAAATTGTTCATTAAACTTAAAAACTCATCACATATTATTGAAACATTGCCTTTCCCTTGGTTACCGTATTTAGAAATATGTTCCGACAAAAAAGGATCAAATTTAGCTACAAGTTCTAAACATCCCATATAATTGCCGTTATGTACTGAGCCAAATTCATATTTTTTACCACGGAATGGTAGTCCTCTTTCAGCCAAAAAAGTAATTGTCGCAATAACTCGATGGAGAACATTAATCCAATAATCCAGTTTTGATTTCATTTCTTCATGTAACACTGTATCAATTGAATTAGCATTTTTTTGTGTTCTTGAAAACCAAATTCTAATTGATTCACTGTGTTGTTGGCCTTCTTCATGACATTTTACTTTTTCTTCACATTTACCCCAGTTTTTCAATCCAAATTTTAAATTTCCTAGATTACTTTTTCTGTTAGAAAAAAGAAGGCACTGAAAACAAAATAATGCATTTGCTGATAAAGAGTATAAAAGCCACTCTCTCTTGGTTATTTGCCCACTATGTAATGTCCTTCTGAAGATACTACAAGGCAATTTCCGGAAATATTTTCCACACATTCGTCCAGTTTTATTGAAATTTATTTTTTTAACATCTTGAATGGGTTGATTCAAAATAAAGTAGTCTATTAAATTTGAATTAATTTTCCATTTGGCAGGGTCCAAGTCAGGCACAGCAGCAGATTCTTCCTGAAATCACATTATAAGAGAATTTAATAAAAACAATTTATATTAGTTACTAATCAGTAATCACTAATCTATATAAATTTTAAAGCAGACAATCAATTGATTTTCATGATGAAAACTTACATTTTCCGAAAATTGAAAATATTAACACAATAAAAATTTAAAACTCACCAAACTATCATTAATGTAGAAAGGGCTTTCATACATTTTTTTACAACCCTTAGGCAGTGAAATATTTAGTGAATAGTTTGCGTATCAGTAATTGTATCATTTTATTCATTGATCTGGGTTTTCTGTTAAGAGGACGCCACACCAAAAGCGAAACGTATACAACGCTCAATAGATGGCGTTCTACGCCGTATCGCCGCTGTCTCGGCAGACCGTAGCCACGCCCATTGTCTACGTGACGAGGTCTGCGCGTCGTAGTCGCGGGAGAGGTACATTATTATCTCACAGACTGTCGTATAGAACGTAAAGCGTCAACGCAGTCGATCGTTGTGTAAATATTGTCACTAATGTACTGCTTATGAATTCTGTACTGTCTTTACTAGCATGCGGCGCGCTCGCTCCTAGCGCAAGACACAAACCATTTCTTAAATAAAGCTCCTGTTTACTTAAATAATATTTTCATTACATAAAGCATATAATCTGTTATACATTATAGCTCAAATTATATTTATAACCTAATTACTTTTTAAAATACATGTAAAATAATAAATGTATTATGATTAAATACATTATTACACAATATTCGCGCTTACCCACGAACTATTTTTTAATAAAATTCACCGCCTGCCTTATTGTATATATTTTGTATAGAACAATATAATGTAGTCTAGAAAATCAATTTTCTACCATAACTATAATAGTTGTTTAAACATAATATTTTACGCGAACTAACTGACAGATTTACGATTTACATTTAGTTTCTAAAAATATCTATGTAGACAAACGTATTTATTTTTATACGTACCAGTGTTTTAAAATGTATTACCATTGATTATAATAAATATTATTATTTATACAATTATAAAATTATATTCAATGATGTAACTTGTCAAATAAAAATTTTAATCAGTCATAAACTAATTGATATTTTTTCAATTGAACAGGATTTACTTTTACTGTGTTGCGACCAAAAGAAAATTAAAAAGAAAAAAATATTTAACTTTTCTAAATTATATTTAAGTACCTATTTTATTAATTTATTTATATAATTTTTTTTTTAATGTGGTCTGGTTCTCGAATATCTGATTTTAACATTCTTTTAGGGAACTGTAGATCAATAATTTCGGGAAATAAGCACTTCATATAAAACCTAAAAGTATAAAATATAATATATTAATAAAATAAATAAATTACGAGTAATCGCGTGACGCATGTGTGTATAAAAAACGTGTACTATTGTGGTAAATATTATTAAAAAATTTACTCACGTTTGTAACGGTTCAGACATTTTGGTATCCCAAAATGTTTGATCGAAGTATATTTCTTCTATACTGATCCATTTGGCCGCGTATACCACAAAAAAACATTTTTTTCTTTTAGTCGCGTGTAACTGTCCCATTATTTGATAATAACATACATTATTAGTTTTCAATTTTATTTTTTGCCCTTCAACTTTGCAATATCGTAACTAAAAATGTAATTCAAATCCAAATTATTATGTTCATACAATAAAATGTTACATTGTTTGCTGTTACATTTTAACACTTACAAGTTTACTGTTCACTGCTTCTATGGCATCATTGGAATCACGAGCAGAATATGGACATTTTATTTCCAATAAATAATGTTCACCAATAAGACCATCTATAAAATAAGTTGAATATTACAAAAAATGTGTTAGCGGTCCTCTGCCGGGGGTAAGGTTAGAGGGTTAAATAATTCAGATTTATTTAATTATTATATTGCATTATTTGTAATTTTGTATTATATTTAATTTTTATCATCTTTAAAATATAAAATAATATAATTCATCAACGTAATATTTTGGTAGTAAAATAATAATTATGTTACCTGGGGTGGCAGCTAGAAATGGAAATTCTGGGTCTATAATCAAACCAGTCTGGTTGACTTTTTCATTCGACAATTGTTCAAATTGTTGACGAGCTACAGTCTCCATTTCTTTACCATACTGTAACGATTTTGTGTTTAAGTTGTCACAAGCATATTATGAATAACATTTTTGCAGCTAGTGTTTGACCGCATTTTACAAATTTGACCAAATCTTGAAGCTGTTAGTCGTATTTTGCGTTCATTGTACCATATATCGCTGTTGCTTTGGTCTCGAGTATCAAATTCGATTTTTTTTACATCAGCTTCCTGTAATACTTCTAAAAATTTAGTTTCTTTGTTTTTCATTTCTTCTGGTGTAAACATTTCTAGTAGAGGTTCAGCCAGTCCATAGTTTTCGTCTTCCTCTTGTATTTTCGATTTCATAGATTTTCTTTTTTCCGGAAATAATTGTCTTCTTTTACTTGTATTAAGTCGTATTCTCTCACTGTTCTTCAAAAACTTTTTTCCAAATATTCCTGTAATAAATAATTGTAAAGTTCGTCTATTACAGTTATTATTTTATTTCATTTATATATGCATTTTACCTGGACTACATTTGGTAGATTTCTTATGACTTTGTCTTAATAACTGTTTGGAATTAAATGACACAACTGCAGCTTCTATTCGTGTATTGTAATTACCTCTACTGCTAAAATTTAATCGTTTGCCGGCAACGTGTTTATTAATGACAGAATTAAACTGTTCGCAGATATTAGAAGTCTTATTTTCTAATAAACTCTCTGCATTAGCTACAAGCCTTGAAGTAATATTCACTATTTCCCTCATCATTCCACTATAGTTTCAGCTTCTGGGACTAAATTTAACTGAATTTTTTTTGATCCAGTACAAAAGTATGAGCTACAATTTGAATGCTGACCAAGTCTGTGATGTGGTGCATTGATTAAATCACTTCTGAGACCTAAAATGATACATACAGCCTTTTTATGTGGTAAAGGAGAAACTTAGGTAAATTGACCAACAATGGTTCAAAAATATTATACTCTATAGTCTATAACAGGGGTCGCCAACCAGTCGATCGCGATTGACGAGATCAGAGATAGCGTTGTTCGCCGTATTGCCGCCGTCGCGGTAGGCCGTAACCACGCTCATCGGATACGCGACGAGGTCCGCGTGTCCAAATCACGGGAGAGACTCATTATTATTCCGCGGAGTCATGTGTAGCGTTTCGCATCAATACAGTATACCTAAATGCGTATTTGATGTTATCTTGTATTTCTATGCACTCAGCGCGATCCCTCTTATTACAGCTTTGCGCTCTCAACCTACTAATAATTCACTGAAACTTCTTCTAAGATTAATATGTGTACCTACCAATATCCCAGGTCTATTTGACTAATGCAATAACTTTTTTTCTATTCAATATTTTTAAGTTTTTTTTTTTTGTAATGATTAGTAGAGCTATGCGCTATAATTTATATATCTTATATATATATATTTTTTTTTTTACAACAAAAATAAATAATATATGAATAACGATAGATATTCTATAGATAATTCAATTTTTGGATATCCATTTAAAAATTAATTAAATTAAAAATGATTTATCATAATTTATTAATATTTTACTTACAACAGTATTTGAGATTGTATTTTTTGATGCCAAAAATTATCATCATTGTTAACACATATATTATAATACCAATTTTCTGTATAGATAAAAAAATTACATTTTTTTCTTTTGGTTATATGTAATTGAGCCTGAATCTGATAGAAATAATTATGATTTGTTCTTAATCTAACATTATTTTGTTCGTCTTTTCAACAAAAAGGAATCTGCGAAAATTTAAATTTTTTTAAAAATATTATTAAGGTATGGTAGGTATTAAAAATCTAAACGTATTACTTTTCCTGTGTCGATAGCATCAAATATATCAGAAAAGTTCCTAGCTGAATAGGGACATTTAATTTCGATAGTCGAATCTTCGCCGATAAGGCCATCTAAATAATATAATTAGGTATTGATTATTAATTAAATTTTAATTATTTTAAATTAATTATTATTTAATAATTTTTGGTTTTTATGGCGTCTATGTATTGACCATTGCGTATTTCTATGTACCCGGGATGCTCGCTTGTTTAGCGCTAGTAACCTACCAATTTACTGAAACTCCTCTTCACATACATATATGTACCAAAAAATAGAGAACCACTACGTTTATACAACATAGTTTGATTTACATTTATAGCTTAATTACTCACTTTTAAAATATATACAAAATATTATGTATATTATATCTTTCAAATTATTTTTTTTATTTTTTTTCATTACGTACGGAAAAATTCTATAATATTGGCATTTGGCAGACAAAATTAAAAATATTATTAAAATTATATCATATACATTTATATTTAATTTTATTTATTTATTTATTTAGTTTTTTTGCTGATTTATTTTTATTATTTAATAATAATAATAATATTTTTATTGGCCAAGAGAAAGATACAATTTGATAAGTAATTAATGATTATATATACAATATGGTTAGATGGCCCATCTCACCACTGAGGATAACCTCTTATCGGTGATGATGGAGTACTATCCCACATAGCATTTTTCAATGTTAAAACTTATATAAACGTTGAGTTTTAGTTTAAGTTTAAAGGTATACATATAAATATTGCATAACATTTTATTAAATATTTATTTTTAAATACTTAAAATAGATTAATTTTTAAAATATCAATAAACATTTAAATTAGATTAAATATTATATATTTAAAACTAAACTTTTGTTAAAGGCTCAACAAATGTATAAATTCTTACGTTTAAATAAAGTTGTAGAGAGTATATTTATTAAGCATTGACCATTAAACCACAATTAAAGATTGGCTTTTAAACATAGAATACACATTTTAATTTAAATGGTTAATTTTAAACATTTATTAAAAGTGTAATAAAGTTTTATAAATATAGAGCTATAGCGCCTTTTTAGTTCTCTTACATGGAGTATAAAAAGTACATTTTTACACAGTGGGCTCAACACAATTCTGGGGAGCCTATACAGACCCCTTAGCCTCCCACCTTCTAAGTTTAATATAATATATGTACATTGTACAAAAATTAAAAATAAGAAAACAATTTAAAATTTAAATTAAAAGTATATTTGCTACAAACTGGAGTTACATACTACCATAACTTTGAAATATAATTAATTCATGTTCACATACTTTTGCCCAATCATAGACAAGAGTTTTTTCTTTTTCTTTTGTTCTTTAATCGTATATGCCCTTTTTTTTGCTTATTCTTGTTTTTGATATACTCGTAATACATATTGAAACTCGTATTGAAATATAAAATAATAATATTAAAATAAAAAAGAAATCAAAAATATTGTACATTAACTTAGTAAAAACTTTGTGGGTACATTTTTGTTTGAATTTATTCCGATTATCACAGATTATACAACAATATAATCTGTGGTCAGTACCTATTTTGGATTTTTTAAATAAAAATGCAAGCCTATGATGTTGTTCACAATTATAGTCGCATATTTTATTGTTTTGTTTAAGTATTATGTCAATCGTAATAAAATATTATAATCCGCCTGAATAACTATTTATAGATTGCGTGATTTACTGGCTTATCTTTATGTTATTATAGAAAAACGACTTTATGTAAAAAACTGTGTTCTGGTGACATCGCGTATATTATATTATATTTTATCTCGTTAACAAAATCAAATAAATAATCATTACTTTCTTGAGGTTTCTCATTGCCCCAATATAGTCCAATTGGAAACACAGTGTGTAGTGAATACGGACGAATATAGCATAAAATCGGCCAAAACGTGCTTTTAGAACTTTAAGTTAATTAGTTAACGGTAGTCCGTCTATCCCTACAACTAGTTTTATTGGTTCATTAATATGACTATTTTCAATAATATAATGATTTTTCATTCCATTCGAAACTCCAAAATGATAGTAAAATCCTGGTGATATTTTTTTAAATCAACAGAAGTATTATTAGAAATATCAGTTTTTAATAAAGTCCTTGCGTCTAAAGGTAATGATTGATCGTAAGAGGCATTCAACACTTTAAGTAATTCAGACATTGCTATATTGGTGATATTATGTTTTATAAATTATAGCCCATTGTGCGAGTTGAGTACGGGGTGAGTTATCAGAAAATTCCGTGTTATCTTCTCCACTTGAACTTTCAACTGTATAATTATTACTGTCGTCGAATAAATTAGAAAAATCTCCAGCAGAATTTGAATAGGATAAAATACTTTCAATTTCGGGAATATCAGAACCTAAAATTTAAAAAAAGGGCTAAAACTCGATAAATTATTTAATACTATTGAGTTTAAATATATTTTTTCTCTTTTTAGTTTATTTAATATACCCATATAAAATAACAGAATAATATTATTATAATTTTTAGGACATTAATATTTTATTTCTTTAAGTCTATTTTAAAAAAAGAAATTTGCTCATAGTATGTAATATTAATTATTATGTGCATAAATCATATTAATATATTATATTCATGTGTGTATATTATATAATATATTTAATAGTTTAAAAATAATTCTTTATCGTATGACTGGAAACGTCCAGTGTTTACGTGGGTAACCGCATGAAGTTCATTTTAAAAATAACGTAATATTTTACCATTTGGACGCGTCGTCCGGCCATCTAAGCCACGACGCGCGACGGACCGCTATATACTTCTTATTATTACGTACTTACGTAATTACGTACCTACATTTTATATTCATATTTAGTGTAGGTTTAATTGTTTTATTTTATTTATAGCAAACATTAAATATTAAACCCATTGCCAATCGATGTTATAAAAAAAAAATAATTAAATACCTAACATATTACATACCTATCTGAATAAATTATAATTTATTTTTTACCTTCCAATAACTGATTTTGTTCAAAAATCGTTGTATCAAAGCACTGTGAAACATCTCTAGTTTAACAGCAAACAAATGTCAAAATAAAATATGAAATTTAATTTATTAATCAAATTGTAGTAAAAAGTACCAAGGTATTACCAAATAAAATGATCGGTTATAAAGAATTAACAAATACATCTAAAGTTCCAACCCTCTTAAATGGTTGAATAATTATAATTATTGATGACAATAAATAATTAAGGTAATTGTAGATATATTATTATGCCTCAAATTTATACAATATACTTAAAAAAAGAAGTGTGCTGTGAAATGATTTTACTATTTTAAATATTATTATTTTTATATTAAAATTTACATAGGTATTGTCTGGTTGCGTTATCGTAGTGCGTCGGACCGACCACGACGACAACCATTTATTATTATATATATTTTTATTATTATTTTATTATTTATAGATTGATGTATCGTTATCGGCGTGTGTCGATCACGACGACAACGCTGAACGCAGACTAATAATAGTAATAACTATATAGGATTCCCAAGAAAAAATACGAATTATCTTTATTTGATAAGTTATGTAATCAATTCTCGACTAATGAGAATTGGAGCATAACGTACGCCATATTTGCGCAGAAAATCATCAAAATGAAATATTACTGTCGCCTGTGTTTATTTTGTCAAGTTCATTCCCTTTTTAGCCGTCCGCCAAGTTCTTCTTCCGGCGCTTACGGTGTATTATATATATTTTTATTATTATAATTGTATCAATTTACACGCAATAATTATTATACTAATATACTCGATTCTCCATCTGCCGACCGCCATAGAGCGCCGCGTTGTGAACAGTTATTAGTTATTATTTTTTGAGCATTAAACATAGGCAATGGCATGGTCTATAGTGCATTTTAGTTCAGATAATACTGTTGAAGTTGTTCCTGACAAATGGATAAAAATTAAAAACGGATATTGTGCTTGGCCCAAATCTTTCAACGAAAAAGATTTAAAAAAGGCAATTCTTCACAAAATCCGACCAAACAATGAAGATTTTACATTTTATAAGGCGCGTTGTTTAGCTAGTAATATCGGTAAGTATAATAATTAGTTTTAACTATATAGCTATATATAGTAGGTAAATGTACTACTAATAAGTAATAATTAATAAACAAATACTAACCCATACATTATTGTTAAATTAAATATGGTACTACACAGTAGATACAGCTAAAATGCATACAATATATTTTTTTTATTTGAGATAACTTTTCAAATGCACAAAAAAAATGTGAAAAGGCAAAATGTCAATCTGATCTTTTCTCTGCAGAAGACAATTTTAAACATAAGAGTTATAAGATATTAAAAAAACGAAAGACTCCAAGTTCAGAATCTGGTTTGTTTTTATCAATTTAATATTTTGGCTTAGTGTACTATAATAGAGTTACAATTTTTTTACTATATGTAAGTTTTTTTTTTAGACTATGAACAATCTGATGAAAACAGTAATTCAATTCCACGTTATCATTCAGGTAATTAATCTTTTCCTTAATTTTATACTGTTTTGCTATGATAAATGATCATTTAATAACAATTTAGTACCTAGGTACATTTTTTAATTTTAATTTTAATATACCTAATATTTTTTACTAGTTTATAAATCAGTTTTAAACTCTTACAATAACATAACATTTATATATTTATGTTGTATTAGATCCAGACTCTAGTAATAAAAAGTTAGCAGGATGGTCTCCATTAAAAACTTCTTTAAACAAAGGTGAAATAGGTACTAGGTTTATAACTATATATATATTAAATTATAACTAGGGTTTGGAAGTTGTTGCATTTGCATGTTTTATTAGATTTATTGTTAATGAGTAAGCTTAACGACACTAAGAAAAAAATATTAGAAATTTATAGTGCATATTTTTGCATATTCGGTGATTAATAGTTTTTAAGTGCATTAAGTTCCGAGCCCTACTTATGAATATATCTAATAATGGCCATATTTAAAAATTAAATATATATTTTTATAGACAAAATTATGAGTCCTATAATGGTATTGGATAACCCTGAAAAAATACCTAATACTTCTACAGTTAATAATATCACAGCATCAAAAATACTAATTGAGACAACAAAATCTCCAATATTTGGTATTTTTATTCAATTTATTAACAACTATACATACTATAATTTTGATTTTTTTTTTATAATTTCATGTACTTATTATATGTTTTTAGAAAAAAACTCTCATGGCAATACTAGTGTGTCACCAACAATAAATTCATCTCAGTCATATGGTATGAACATTTAAATTTGTTGGTTTTTTAAAAATTATTTCTTACTGCTGCTTATTTTAAAGGAGTAAGACGAAGCTTATTTCCAGTAGATAATGGTATCCAGAATAGTCCAAAACATCTATTCTCTGGTTGGTATCTAAATAATTGTTAACTTTTGTTTAGTATGGTTTTTATATTTTATATTTTACTATTGTCTACAGCAAATAAATCTGCATCTGAAAATCAAACATCAAATAATAAAAAAAATATTCAAGATGGTAATTATAATTTTAATTCTTCTAGCTGTTTTGTTTGCTAAATTAAATTATCTTGTAAAGTATTATTCTAATTTAAATTAATTTTTTTGTTAACAGATAATACTTTTAAAAAGTCAGTTATTCATCAACTTCTCACTCTAAAATATGAAATGCGCTCAATGAATGAAAAAATAAATATAATACTCAAATTAGCTGAAGACGAAAAAATATCATCAATATCACAAGAAACTGTAACATTTTCTCAATTTTCACAATTCGACAATGAATTACCTATCAAAACATATGATGAATTAATTGAAATAGAAAGTAAAATAGCTAGTGACAAGACTTATCGTTCATATTTTGTAAGTATCTATAATCTTTAAGTCAAACATTTTATTTATAAAGACAGTTAATTAATAAATTGATAATTTAATAGGTACAACGACTTTCCTCTGTTGGAGGAAAATCTATTGCAGCTATGGTTAAACGGATAATGACTATGGTATTCAACCCAGAATTATTAATAACATTTTCCTACAATGGCCGTTGTAACAAAAAGCGAAATTTTGCTGGCTTATTAATAAACAAAATCATCCTTGGTAAGAATATACAAAATGTATAACAATTGGTAATAATTTGCATTTAAAATAAATTTAATTTGGGAATCATTAAGAATAATAAAAAGGTCGATAGTTTTAATAAAAGTATCTGAATTTCTTTAAACTCTTAAGTCTACAAAGAAAATAATCAAATAATAAGTTCTATTATATTTACTATAATTAATTAAGTATATGTTTAGAATATTTTCTATATTAAATATTAATGAATAATAAATAATTTCATAAATAGTATAATATAAGTATATAACCCAGATTTTTATATTAGGTGTACACGATGATAATAATTTTTATTTTCAACAATGATCTATTATTATTGTCTAGAGACAATTCTCATTAATCTTCAAAAAAAGTGTTTTTAAAACATTTGAAGTATACATATTAGTATGATAATATTGAACTTTATTTCAAAATAAAATTTGTATTACAATAAAATCATACATTTGACTCTAATGTTTAGAATGTTTTCATATTTATACACTATACTACAGTGTTTAGCTGCAGATTAAATGGGAAAAAGTTATGGTATTATGTAATTTTATTGGTGAATATTATTGGTATTGAGTATAAACAACAAAAAATAGTTCATGAGATAACATTTTACTCTTGGTGACAGCAGCTTGGGTGGACCAATAGCTAAGGATCAGACCATTTTAGGATGGGCTCATCAGTCACCTTTGACATTGTTACTATATAACAGGGAATAGGCAAACCTTTTGAACACTATGTGGCAAAAAATACATTTTTTTTTTTTAGAGTGTGCTATGAAAAATATTATATTGTTATAATATTGAATGTTATATTCAATATCTTAAAAAAAAATGTTTAAATATGTTTACCTATAATATTATATAATATATTAGAGTAAAAATCTTCGCGTGCCCTCAAAATCTTTTCGAGTGCCGCGCCATGGATTTGCCATCCCTGCTATATAAAGTCTTAAATTGCTATGTGAATTAAATTAGTAATTTACATTTTTCAGAGTCTGTATTCAAAATAAAAAAGTTTGCTGCTTCAGATAACTCAACGAACCAAATAGAGCAAGTCATCAAATATGTATTAATTCAAACACCATTTAAATTAAAAAGGCAAAAAGAATCTACTATTCATACTACATCAATTACGGAACAATCCTAATATAATTTCTTTAAATCTCTATATTTGTAATTTAAAAACAAAATTTCACTATTCTTATAATGTATTAATAATAATAATAATAATTTTATTTTTTATTGAACTTGAAATTTAACAAAAATTAATTTCCACTTCTACTATACTGGGGCCATTAGTATTTTATTTTACATTTACAAAAGATAATATCAATTCATTTTTTACAATATATAAATATATGGTTTTTTAAACAATTTGTATCTTATAAAGTTTTTTAGTGTTTTCTTATTATATAATTTCAATATTTGGGATGTATTGAAAAATGTTATTATGTTTGTTTCATTTTCAGGGTTTAATAATAATTAGTGGTACAATAGTGATTAAAATTATTTTTTTGGGTCAAAAATTGTATTTTTAATTTTTAATTGGATAGCTATAATTACTTATGTATACAACTCTTTTTTTTTATTTAATTACTTATTATGTATTATGTAGAAATTATGTTGTACTCTCATGTGTTATTGTCTCCATCTTACACGCGTAGTACGACATAGTAAATATTCATTACCTGTTTCAAACTTAGATCATATACAATTGTATTATGATCTAAGGTTTCATAGTCACTGTATATTATAATATGATTATCATTCATATGTGGGTATTCATATTATAGTTATTATAAAATTTACTTCCAATTGTAACATTTATATTATTAAACTATTATCTAAATATACTATAGCTGTTGTAGCTTTTTTGAATTTTGAATTTTAGTGTACTTTATAAGTATAGCATACTTACAAATGTGTTTGGACGTCATCAATATTATCTATACCTATAATCCAAATACTGCAAATTATATATCCAGACATAGTTAATATACAAGCCCATGATTAAATACAGCAGTATCCAATAAATATTTAAATTTGGTAGTATTAATGTTTAACAAATGTGAGATTTTGTTTAAAAAATAGTAATTTCAATATTGAATTAGTTGAAAATAAATATATAAATAATGTTTATTAAGCATAACAAAACAAGGGTTTAATAAATCTAAATATTTTGTCCAAATGACTTTTATGCAAGGTAAAATAAATCTTAAAATGATTGTGGTTCAATCTAAATTTAACATTTATTAAACAATGAACATTAAAATGTCAACATTTATTTATGATTTAATAAAAGTATCTATGCTATGTGGGTATTAAGAGCTAGGTTGGTATACATTTACAATTTTTATAATATTTTAGGTATTTCATAAGAAATTGCATCATATCTGACTATAATTCAAAAACATAAATATATAAATAGACATACCTGTACAATTATAGTATACAAAGCATAAGTTGCAGAAAACAAGTAGATATAATATAATGTATAAAAAAAAAAAAGTACATCAAAAATAGAATTTATAAATAAGTGAATAAGTAAATAGACTGCATTATATAGGTACACTGGTATATTACATAGGGTGTAGGACACTAGTATTATTTAACAACCATAATTTAATAGATTGTTTATATATTTTATAGGACGTACTGTTAATAATTTGCAGCGGAATATTGTTTAGTAATTTCAAACCCACTAGCGAAAAACATCGGCTAGATTTCAGTATACGAACAGTAGGTATTTCTAAGTGGTTTTTTTGTCGTGTATTATAGTGTCTAGGTTTGAACTCTATTAAATTAAATTTGTATGTGTAATATAGGGCATTTCTGTAAAATAATTGTTGCGTCGTAAGAACTTTAAATTCAGTAAATAAGTCTTTGGTGGGATATGTTTTTCGTTTACTCAAAATTATTTTAACTATGCTTTTTTGGGCTCTGAATATTTTATTGCTTCCTATAATACCTAATCCACCCCAGGCGGTTATTCCATATTGTATAATAGATTGTGTCATAGCAAAGTATATAAAACGTAGAGTCGGTTATTTAGGTATTTTCTTGCGTTAATGAATAGATAATGCATTTTCCGTAGTTTCATTATTGTGCTATTTATATGTGTATCCCATTTTAGGTGTTGGTCAAAAATAATACCTAAATATTTAATAGTTTCTGTTTTATTTATAACATTACACAAACAGTTATTAGATTTGCAATCTATATCATGGATTTTAATTGTATTTGAATTAGGTTGGGTTCTTTTGTCTAGAGTGAAATTAATGTAGTTTGATTTAGTGTAATTTATTCTTAAATTATGTTTGAGAAACCATGCATTTATCAAGCGGAGGTCCGTTTCTGCTTTTAGACGAACTTCGTCCCAGTTGTCCCCAGATATAAGGATGGCTGTATCATCTGCATAAGAGAATAGTTTACCGTGAATATTTAAATGACTTAGCGAAGAGACATATATAATATAAAGAATAGGTGATAATACTGTTCCTTGAGGAACCCCCATTGTAATTGTGACTTCATTGCTAAGTGTGTGGTTAATTCTCACTTGTTGTTTTCTATTATATAAATAAGATTCTAATAATTTTAGTGGTTTATTAACTATACCTATTGATTGAAGTATGAGTATCAACGATTTATGAGAAATGCTGTCAAAAGCTTTACTGAGGTCCAGGAAAATTCCTAATGTTTTTTTATTATTGTTTAAGTTTTTGTATAAATGCATTGTGAGCCGTGCTAATGCATCTTCTGTTCCTAGGTTTTTCCTAAATCCGTATTGTGATTTCGGTAAGATATTATTTTCTTCTAAGTAGTCTAAGAGTCTTGTTTTTATGGCCCGCTCAAAAATTTTTGAAAAAATATTTAGTAAGCTAATTGGTTTGTAATTATTTATTAATTTTTTATTACCGTTTTTATAAATTGGAGTTACTATGGCACTTTTAAAAGAATCTGGTATGATACCATCTAATAATATTTTATTGAAAATATGAGCTAAGATATCTGATATTGATTCTTTAATCTGCTTAACTACGTTAATTGTTATTCCATCTTTGCCGGGGGCCGAGTCGCCTTTCATATTTGAGATAATATTATTTACTTCCAATGCCGTTATTTTTCTTAAATACAAGGATTGATTCGAGTTAAGTTTGTCTGTCGATGAATTTGATTGGAAAATATGTTTTTTTGTAGTATTATTTTGGCTACCCATTGAAGCAAAAAATCTATTAAAGGTATTAGCTATAAAAAGTGGGTCAGTATCGGATTCATAGTTATTGTTATCAATATTAAAATTAGAATTTTTTGGGGTAGGCTGCGTTTGCATCGTTATTTCCTTTATTGTTGACCACATTTTTTTAGGGTTGTTGCAAAATTTTTTGATTTTAGTACCATAGAAATTCTGTTTCTGTATAGTTATAATATTAGATAGTTTATTTCTATATGCTTTATATTTATCAGTTAGGAGAGTGTTAAAAGGTTGCTTTCTAGTTAAAGCATGTAATTTATCCCTTTTTTTTATGGCGTAAATGATACCTGATGTAATCCACTGGTTTCGTTGATAATTATTGCTTTTTGTCCTATGGTGTGTATTATTGTTTAAATTGGTTTTTATAATTGATGTAAGTAATGTTATTTTCTTTTCAGTATGTTTTGAAGTTATTATTTCACCCCAATCTGTTCTGTTAATTGCTTTTTTTAGTTCTCTAAAGTTGACGAATTTATACGAGTTATTATTTGAATTTTTAGTTTGTTGTGGAACGGTGTGATTTAATTGTAAAAATAAAGGATAATGATCAGTAATTAGTGAGTCTATAACCGCTGAATGAATATTATAATGTTTGTGATTATCTCTAATGAATATATGGTCGATGCAACTATTGGTCAAAGGTCTTGTGGGGCAATTGATGAATTGGATAAAGTTAAAAGAATTTAATAAATCGTAGTATAGTGTTGTAGAGTTTGTGGTGTCAGATAAATTTATGTTCATATCACCTATTAGTATTAATGTAAGTTGTCCATAGGAGTTAAATATATTAGAAATTATTACCTCGAGATCTTCGATAAATTTTATAATATTTCCACTAGGAAATCTATACACTGATATTATTCCATAATTGATTTGATTAAATGTTATTGTTGTAAACAGACAGTTCGCATCTTGTATTATAAATTCCATCGTGGTGT
The DNA here is from genome assembly GCA_022818045.1 of Neotoxoptera formosana. Classification (NCBI taxonomy): domain Eukaryota; kingdom Metazoa; phylum Arthropoda; class Insecta; order Hemiptera; family Aphididae; genus Neotoxoptera; species Neotoxoptera formosana. Next base: position 95,568,033 of record CM040630.1, read on the forward strand.
AATTTATATCTTTTTGAATAAATATAACTATGCCGTCTGATTTGCGTATATGATTTTTAGTAATTGAAGATTGATAATTATTTAACGAGATATATTTTTGATCAATATTATTACCTAACCATGATTCGATTGTAATTATGATATGGCTTTTATTCTTAATTGCTGCATTTAGACAGTCTAGTTCAGATATGTGATTAGCAATACTTCTAATATTAGTAAATAATATGTTAAAACTGGTTTCATCGTTATGTAGTTGTGTGTTAATTGATGTCGTTAAGATAGTTTAATTTATTTAGTTCTTGAGCCTCAATAATTCTTGCTGGTTCTCGAATATCAGACACTAATAGTCGTTTACCATATAAAGGCTCTACTATTTCCGGCAATAAACAATCCATATAGAATCTGAAACCATTTCAATGCCATTTTTTTTTTTATTGGTACAACAAAATATATTACAATGCATAATAAGAACTTTTTTTATAATTTTAAAAAAGTAAACTGTAATACTTACGCTGTAAGTTTTCCAACCATTTTTGTTTCCCAAAACTCGGCATCGTAAATAATTTTTTCTACATGTATCCATTTAGTTGCATATATAACAAAATAACAGAGATGCCTTCTTGTAATGTGTAACTGCCCCATCACCTGGTAGTAATAATTATGGTCTTTTTTTAATTGCACCATCGGTTGACCATTATTTGTAGGCAATAGTGTACAATATTGTAACTGCAATTTAAAAATAATAATAATAATAATAACATTTATAGTTGGTCATATATATCATATTTAAATTTAAAAAAAAATAGTTAAGTAAAAAATTACTTTAGCTAAACGTTAAGTATACATTTATTTACCAATTTATTATTTACTGCCTCGGTTACATCGTTTGTATCCTTTGCAATAAATGGACACTTTATTTCGAAAATAGCGTCATCGCCGACAATACCATCTGAACATTTAAAATATAATAATATAAAAGTAAACATAATAATTATAACAAAATACTATAGGTATACAAATTTAAAATATTAAAAACATATTAACCAATGTATTATACACAAAAATAATTGTACCTGGACTAGCAGCCAAAAATGTAATTTCGCTGTCTACAATTAGACCACAAGTCTCAACACTTAATCCACTGACAACCTCAAACTTTTTTCGTCCATATGGTTCCATTTCAATACCATACGCCATTTCTTTCGATTTTATCTGGGGTTTATATATAATTGCATGTACTTGTCGTCTGCAGCTAGTACTTGGCCTCATTTTACAAATTTCACCAAATTTGGAAGCGGTTAAACGTTTTTTCAGCTTTTGAAACCATTTTAAATTTCCATTTTGATCTCTAGTATCCAAATTTAGCTGGTATAAGTTAACAGTCTTTAATTTATTTAAAAAACAATTTTTTTTAGTTACTAGTTCCTCCAGTGATATAGTATCTATCAAGGGCTCAGCTAAGCCGTAATCCTTATCTGCATGAGCCGATGAGCTTTTTTTTATTTCTTTTTGTGTTATTTACAAATAAACATCTATTTATAGTATTTTGTCGAATTCTATTTAAATTTTTTAGATACTTTTTTCCTATTTCTCCTGTTATAAAAACGTAAAATAAATTATGTACATTTAATCAAGTATTTATACTTAATAGGTAGGTATCTATAATTTTAAAATATTACCTGGACTTTTAAAAACCATTTTTTTGTGTATACGTCGTAAATATTCTTTTGAATTAAAAGAAACTATTGCTGCTTCAATTCTATAGTAGTATATGTGTTTCTTTGAGTAAAATTAATACGTTTACCACCTATAAACTTATTTATTAGACTATTGAACTGCTCGCAAACATTATTGTCAACGTCTTGAACCAAGCTGCATGCATTATTAGAAAGACGAATAATAATATTTTTTATATCTCTCATCAATCCACACTTTTCTACATCATCAACTAAATTTATTTCACTGGATTTTGGTCCAGAACAAAAATATCCGTTACGATTGCCATGTTGACCAAATCGGTGATATGGGCTATTATTTATATCTTTTTGTAGCTCTATATGGGTAATAAAGTAAAAAAAAAATGAACTATCTGAAGAATTTAAGAGTACAATAAATTATTAATTAACCTGCAATTTTGTTCGACATAGATAAATCACTCGCTTTACGGTACTGTACAGCTTTAGTGATGTCACTTCTAAATCGAAGAATATTGTTTTGAATAAATTTTCTTAAATGACCGGGATATTCTGTTCTTTTGGTTAACGCCAGCAGTTTTTGTCCAGAATTTCGTAACAGGTGGTTCCTACACTCAATTTTTTGAACCATAAAATGAGCACCATATGGTAGTACCTCACTCAAACACTTGAGGACGCTGCTGTCACCATCACCTATTTAATTGTGTAGTAATATAATCTTGTTTATTTTATTTACTCAATTATGTATATAGGACAATAAGTTTTTTTTTTAAATACCTATGAGTTTATTATATTTGAGTTCATGCATTTGAACACTGTTCAAAAACCCTTCCAGTATACCATCAGCTTCCATACCCGTTGAACTACTTGTCCAATTTAAAAAACAGTTATGTGCTGGTTTATTTTCATCTCTATACAATGCTTTTTGACAAATTGAACAGTAACGATTTCGAATACCAACGAATAAAACTTTGCGTGTATTAAAACCAATAATAGTTGCCGCTCCCGAGAATGCGTCGTATTTAGTTTTATAAGACCTTTTAGACCATTGGCCATCTGCAATAACGGTGCACATCGGTGTACCGTCCTCATCTAATATACCATTTTTTAATGCAATTTCTCTCTCTTCATCTCCCGCCTTTTTAATTTCATCCCATGCTGAAGCATGCACTACATCACCAACAGATGATAATATTGATTGGTATGTATTGGATGACATTGGAGGTATATCGATACTAGCCGAAAGTTCAGAAAGTTGTGCATATCCAATACCTGTATGAACATAATTTTATTTTATTTAAATAGGACTATTATAGGTGTTTTAAATATTTGATTGTTTACCTATAGCTATTGTAGCATTTACTACTGCTTTATTTATTGGAATACATTCAAAATTTTTAGTATTTTCAGAAGATATTTTTTTTTCAATACCACACATTTTACATTGAAAATGGAACGTTGAATAGTATCCCTGTTTTTCTTCTCTTTTAAAAATCATATCTAAAAATGAACATCCAAATCCACCACTATGACGACTATTTTGAATTTCATTGAAAATATGACCTATATCAACAATTCTACGACCATTCAAAATATTTGTGTCAAGATCACTATACACAACAGAAAAGATAAAATTTTAGTACAATTGTACATCAGATAACTGCAATAATATTACAACAACAAAATTGTTTAATTATTAAATATAATCATACTTGAAAGATGATGTACTGGGTAGTTCATTTGATGTACTTAAACTATAGTTATTAATATTTGATTCATGATCGCTATACAATAGGAAAGATAAAAAAAAATAGCAAAATTGTATAACAAATAACTACAATAATATTACAACAAAAAAATTGTTCAAATATAATCATACTTGAAAGATGATGTACTGGGTTCATTGGATATAATTGTACTATGGTTATCAATATTTGATTCATCATCAATCGAAATATTATTTATTGAAGCAAGACTTCTTGTCAACAAAGTAGTATTTATAGGCGTAGAAGTTACTAAAGAACATCTAACAAAAAATAGAGATTCGTATAAGTACATAAAAATACGAAATTGGCAATACAAGAAGTACAAAGGTACATAGGCGCAAATAGGTGGGGGCTAGGGGGGACTTAGTCCCCCCAAATTTCGGTCAAGTCCCCCCAGTTCAAAATCTAGTTATTAGTACTAATTTTTATATTCTGTGGTACTAAGGTTATATTTTATATATAATTTTCAAGAAAAAAAAATAGCTAAAACTGGTGACAATAATATACCAGTTGAAGAAGAAAATGAATCTCACTCATTGCTTACTGATGTTAGCGTTAGCCCAACACTCGTGGCTACGATACCCACCAGCTCAGCTACATGCGAACGATCCTTTAGTGCAGGGGTCGGGAACCTTTTCGTAGAAAATAGCCATTTTTTCAAAAAATTACAAAACTATGATATCCAGGGAGCCACACAGGTTTGAACAACCTTTTTTTTGGTAGGCAATAAAAACATAATAATACGTCTTAAATTTAGAAAATATAGAAAAACTTTATTTCATTAATTCATTATTATTATTATTGTTTATACAAATATAATATTATTTAATTAAACACAATAAAACACAAAAAAAAACGAATTATTATCACCATAATAACGTATAATATAATTTATATTTTACGGATAACGATATATTAATTATCCAAAGAGCCGCAGGTTGCATGTTAAAGAGCCGCAGGTTCCCGACCCCTGCTTTAGTGCCATGAGAAGGGTGAAAACTTGGTGAGGTCAACTATGGATCAGACTAGGTTCTCAACTCTATCTATCCTACATATTGAGAGGGATTTATCCAATAATATAAATACAGAAGATGTTTTATAAGTGTGTTTTACATGCCGAAAAAAAAAGTGGGTTAGGGATTTTACGGAGAGCGTTTCCCTCCAACATTTGTATTACCTTTATTATGGCATATGGATATGGGGAGGGGGGCTTGAGTCCCCCCAAAAAATTTAGTCAATTTGCGCCTATGCAAAGGTATCATAGTTAGAATATTTAGAATATTTAGAATATTTAAGTTTGCAATTATTGTATGAATAGAAAATATATAATTAAATATTAAATAAATACTTACATATGCTGATTCTTTTTAGCCTTGCAAGCCATAATTAATCGGGCCTTCATTACTAATTTACGCTCTTTTTTTGTTTTTTTAACAGTTCTTGCTTTTTTGTACGGAGACATAATAAAAAAAATGTTTCACAGCACAATAACAAAATAATCAAAAGCGTAGGCTACGCGTAGCGTTTGACGTTCACTGTTGGATGTACAGGTCACAATTCACAAATGAAATAAATGTATATTTTATAAAATAGACCCAGCATATTCCGTAACCGATATCATTGTTTTCGTGATATATATAAGTATATAAGTATAATAGTATGACGTATTTATTTATATTTATATAATTTTGTTATAATTATAGTAGGTATAATAGCGGTAATGTTCAAATGTTGTAGAATGGTACTATAGACCCACAGGAGTGGAGGGAGACGGTCATAATTTATATTATAATTTTTTTTTGTATCCACAATTATTTTGATATTTATAAATCGTGCGTTTTCAACATATTACGGTGCGGTACCGACGTACCGCTGATTTTGCGCGTGTTGTGCGGGTATGCGTACGGTTTTGGGATACTTTCGCTACAGCCACCAGAGCAACTCTATACGGTTACAAATACTACAGTTTTTTTTCAAAAACATGTCTCAGGAGAATCACTCTCATTTGGGCTACACCAATCCTACAAAAACCAAAATTCGTCAACATAGAAATAGGAACACAGATAATATTTTTAACCTAACTTATGGGGAAACATTTTTACTTCCCCAAGAGGTAATTACAGACACAAAAAAAACACACATCGACGCTCTGTTCAGAATCGAATATACAGATGAAAATGTATTTTAACACTGATTAGTGATTACTAAACATCAGTATGTGGTACCTATGTAATTATGTAAAGTCAATACTCTATACATAATATATTTACTACTTTATCTAAATTAAATGTATAAACAATGGTTTTTGATCAACCATTTAGACTTTGTCTGATGGAAAGTGATGATATAATAACTGTATGAACTTATGTTTAGTAGTATAAATGTATAATATACAAAAAACCACAAGATGGGTATCAATTTATCAATTATTAATTATTATATTTTTGTTCAGAACGTCATACATTTAAATCATATATACGTTTTTTTTATTTTACTTATACTAGTTAAAATTTAAAAAATGTCATCTCAATAATTGAATAACTAGTTTTGTTAACAAATTTACTACATTAAGGAAAAAAAATTGTTAAAATCGTGCGTTCCCGGGCTGATTTATAACGACTTTGATAAGTGGTTTCATTTTGAGTAAAATACAGTAGAAATAAAAATATGATTTATAAAATCGAAAAAATAAAATAATAATATTAATTGACTAAATTATTATTTTCGTATTGACAATTTGGATTTTGGGTATTTATACCGTACGCGGCTGTGATAAATAACCGGTTTTGACATATGGTGTGGTACTGCTGCTTATGCACGCGGGGTGGTGGTATGAGTACGGTTTTAAAACGCTGCCGCTGCAGTCATGAAAGCAGCACATGACTACGGCAAATTCGTAAGTTTTTTTTCAAAAACATGTCTCAAGAGAATCACTCTCATTTGAGCTACACTAATCCTACAAAAACCAAAATTCGTCAACATAAAGGTGAGAATATTATCTGTGTTCTTATGTTAGATTTTTATGATAGCATAAACGTAATAATTTTTATTACATGATGAATATTTGTTTTTTTCATACATTTTTCCAACCTATAAAAAGTGACCGAGTAAACTTATACATATTATAGAACATAGGAACACAGATAATATTGTTATCCTTAAGTGGCCGAAATTTGATTTTTGTGAGATAATTACAGCTTGAATGAGAGCGATTCTCCTTAAACATGTTTTTAGGTGGCAAAAACGGGTATGTGGCGTCCTCTTAATGTAATCAAAATTATTAATAATCAACAAATTAATTTATAAAAAGTAAATTGTATTAATTATTGTATTTATTAACTAATTAGACATAAGTTAGGTATCTCTTAACACTGTCTCTGCTAAGTGTATTTCATTCAACAACTTCTTCTTATCATATATATAAAATATGTTTTTATTTAGTAAATTTAAATTTATTTGAAGACTGTAGTGGTTATATTTTTGGATCATTATAATAAATTATAAATTAGGTAAATATTAATTTAGTGAATGTGAATGTTGTTCAGAATTTATTTTCCAAATAGTACCAAATTAACAGTTTCAACATTTGATGGCAAAAAAATGTTCATTCTCTATATTTCTTAGAAAATTAAAAATTTGAGATTCCAGTTGAGACATTATTTTTTTAAACAAAATTAATTTATCATTAAATAGACTTAAATGTAAAAATTTAACATGTAACTATAGAAGTTTAGTATTTACTTACCAAATTATTATCTGTATTTGTGCTAATAGTATGTTCACAACCAAGCGGCAACAAGTTTTTTTCATTTTCAACGTTTTTCAAGTTTGTGGAAGGAAGATTAAGCGTTTGAGTTTCCTGTTCAACATTTTTTATTTTATTTCAAAATATTAAAAATAATTTTATGTACTATTGGAATACTTAGTTTAATATTATCAAAGTATTAATATGATTAATAATAAAATATATATATTTAAAATATATTTATCATAACATAAGTATAACTAAAATAAGTGGTCTGTGATAACCAAGATGTGTTTTAGAATAAACCTGTACACATATTTCCTAATTCCTTACCATGTTGATGTTATAGTATAAAGGTACCTATCTACACATGTTTTTTTAATTCAACATTGAATACAATTATAATTAAAATGCCTGTAAAAAAACAAAAATAGTTTTTTGTTTTATTTTAGATACAGATATGCAGTTAGGTACCTAGCCGAATCTAATAAATAACATTTAACCAAATTTTATAATTATTATAATAGGTACACATTTTTTGAATAAAAAAACGAACTGAAATTTGAAAGTTTATAACAGTTACAAATAATAAATATAATATACTTAAGAAAATACTTTTACTACTTGTGCTATATATAATAATTTAAATTTCAAAGTTACATACCTTAACTTCAAAATAATTATCCAATTTCATACAACTCGAAACGCAATCGTTGATTTTCTGTTTCTTTTGCTTGGCCAAATTTCTGAACTTTCCGCCACTTGGTTTTCTTTTATGTTTTTGAACCCCCGACATAGTTTAGAAAGATTTTAAAAAAATTTAAAATTTAAATGAACAAAAAAAACCGATGACAAAATTGTATTATTTGTATTACATATTATCAAATACTATATACGATAATACAGGACACTCTGTACTAAAATAGTGGCGAACAAATTGTTATCATTTCCCCCCGAGATTGTTATAATAGTTGCCTATTTTACTCCTTAATCTAGTATAAATTCCCGCTTTTTTTTTGATTACTAATTACTAATTATTTATTATTATAATATAATATTGTTTATTGTATATCAGAAATATTATCAAGTTCCTTATTCTATAATATCGGAAATACTTACAATAGTGTTAATTCTAATAGTAGTAATAAATGTTAAAATAGTGAATTAATAATGGTGTCAAAAAAAGTCTGTGCAGTGTTTAACTGTAAAGCTTATGGTATAACATCACCTTCCACAATTTCATTTCATAAATTTCCGAAAGATTTAAACAGGTAGATATATTATGCACCTAAATAATCTGGTATTTATGTATAAAAAAATAACTATAATAATTTTTGATGACTTAATTATATTTATAGTTGTCAAAAGTGGATAGAATTGGCCCAAAACAAAAAAATTAATAAGTCATTAGAAACATGTGGACCCTTAGATTTGTCAAAAAGTTATTCAATTTGTTCAATTCACTTTACGAAGGATGATTATATGACCAACACAAGCAGACCTATGTTAGTAGAATACAAATTACCCATATATTTTAACATTAAATCTCTTGTCAAGAACTTATTTTTTATAATTAATAACTTAATTATTAATTATGTGCTTTAGGTTAAGATATGGATCAGTGCCATCAATCAATTTACCATCAACTGCATTTCTTAAAAGTAACAACTTTGAACTTTATTTATAACATCTAGACAGACAATTTATGTCAAAATGAATACATTTTCCAGGCCTATCATTAAAAATTAATAAAGAAACAAAATTAAAAAAAACTCCAACAAAATGCAGTCCAATGCACATGTTTAAAAAATTTGGATCTTTTGGACACAGTCCAAAGCGACAAACATCAAATATTTTTACAGTAGATAATGAAATACATGATGCAACAACATTAAGCGATGAATTAACTGGCATAAAAAAATTAAATCGTTCACTGTTTGGTTCAGATTGTTTAAATAATATTGATGAAACACCCAATGGTTTGAATTATTATTATTTTTTTGTGTCTCTGGTCTGGTATTTGTGTTGCATGAATAAATGTTGTGTATATATAATTTATGTTGTAAATAATGTTGGCCTGACTATGGGCACATGGTCATAAACCCTCAGGTAGTCAGGTCCCAATATTTATAAAATATTTTTATGTAACTAACAACTATCTCATGTGCACTGTGCATATTATGTATTTATTCATAGATTAAAAAATGATATATAATGATAATGTTATTGAGTTAATCGTTGAAAGCTGCAATAAAATAATAAAAGTTTGTTATAAATCGGTTGATTTATAATTAAAAAATTGAGATTTTTCTAATGGAGGTACCTAATTTACTGTTTAATAACTTGTTTTAATTATTTGTATTTAAATTTTTTAAAAAAGTATTTTTTACAATACTATTAATGTTGGTCTCAGTAGAAATAAAAAAAGCTTGTATTAACTGTTACATTTAACCTAAAACTAAGTACAGACTACAGATATAATATTGTGTAATTTTAAATTTAATATTTAGGAATATATTTATTGTCAGTCACATTACAATAATAATTTTATTATTTTTGTAGAAGAGCATAATTATTTAGAATCGGACAAGGTTGAAAAATTAGAAAATACGATACAAAAACTAAATACAAAATTAAAAAATTGCCAAAAACTTGTTTCAAAAAGCAAAAAGAAAATTGTATTATTAAGACAGAAGTATAAACAACATGTTGGGAGGAGTAATTCAAAAAGAAGTAATTTTTTAAGAACCAATATAATAGCTAAATCTGAATTTCGACTAAGACAACTGAAAAAAAAAGGACGAAGATATGAAGAGACTGAGAAATCGTTTGCCCTTGGTTTATATTACCATTCACCTGCTGCCTATCGTTTCATGAAGAATTTCCTTTGCTTGCCTGATGTACGATCTCTCAGAAGATGGTTGGAAGGTTTGGATGTTTCTTGTGGCATAAATCAAAATATATTAAATATTTTGAAACTAAAATTTCAAACTGCTCCTATAAGAGAAAAATTGGTATCAATAATTGTAGACGAGATGTCATTAAAACAATTGATTACCTACAATTCACAAAATGATACATTTTATGGATATGAAGATTTTGGATCTGATATTTTTGAAGATTTAAAAACCTTAAAACAGGGCAACCAGGTGTTGGTTGTGATGGTTAAAAGTTTAACATTATCTTGGAAACAAATACTTGGATTCTTTATAGTCAATGGTTCAGTTACAGGAGATCGACTCAAGTGCATAGTAGAGTACACTATAACAAAATTAAATGAATGTGGTCTTATTCCAAAAGTCATTATTTGCGATCAAGCATCTAATAATCTCAAAATGAGAAAATTATTTAATGTTACAAAAGAAAAACCTTATATAACATACAACAATGAAAATGTATTTTTTATGGATGATTCTCCACATTTACTTAAATCAGTGAGAAACAATTTAAAAAAATATACTTTTGAAAATGCAAATGAATTATATAGTTGGAGAGATATAGAAGATTTTTATAAAGTTGATTGCAATAATAAACCAAGACTAGTAAGCAAGTTAAAAAAAATTAATTTGGATCTACCCCCTTTTTCACCAATGCGGGTATGTCTAGCAACCCAAACTTTAAGTAATTCGGTGAGTGCTGGTATTTTGACTTTAGTATCATTTAATAAATTATCAGCTAAAGCAGCATATACAGCCAAATTTGTTAAATTTTTTAATGACTTGTTTGATGTTTTTAATAGTATAAAATTAAATGAGCCAATTGTTCTTAAAAGACCGTTAACCAAAAACTTTTTACATTGGGATTTTTTTAAAGAAGCTTTAATATTTTTATCAGAGTTGAAAATAAACAATAAAAGAGGAAATTTACCACCTTGTATAGTAGGGTGGCAAGAAAATATTATTTGTGTACAAATTTTGTTTAAAGAATTAAATGAAAAATATGGTATTGAATACTTATTAATGAGACGCTTGACTCAAGACTGTATTGAATCTCTATTTTCAGTTTTAAGAGCTAAAGGAGGTAACAACTTAACACCAGATGTATCGAAAATTCAATCAGCAATCCGTATGAATATGTGTAATATGCTTATTAGTCCTTCAAATAATGCCAACTGCGAAAAAGATGCTTCTGAATTTTTGGCTCTAACAAAAGACATAAAAACTTCAGTTATTACATTAGATAGACCATATAATGAATCAGAAGAAATATATAATACTGATGATTATTATAGTTCAATGAATATTGAGTATATTTTAATGAATGATGAAACTGCAAATAGTGTGGCTTATGTAACAGGTTGGGCTTGTAGTCAATTGGATCATCAACCATGTATTGAAAAACTGGCCACAAAAAATAAGGATGCTAATACAAAATTTGATCTTGATAATACGCACATTGCTATAAAAGAATATGAAGGCTGTAGTTTACTTTATCCTCTTGCCAAAACATTGGAGTTCACTAAACATGTTTCTGCACTCTTTCATGCAAACATCGAAAACCTTATTCTAAAAATAAAATGTAATCTAAAAAAGGATCTTACACTAATAATAAACCATGTTTGTAAAAAGTACTCACTAAGTATATGCAAAGACTGCAATACAAAATTTTTAGACAAATTTTTAAATGTCAGTATTAATTGCTATGTGAAGAAGTGCAATGATTTATTCAACCAGTATAAATGTTCAAAAAATAAAAAGTTGAAAAAAGTAGTTCATGTTTGAGTAGTGTTAAAAAATTATAAATTATTAGGTATCATTATTTGTTTTAAGCACTTATGTTATAATTTCAAATTTTAATTTGTATTGTATAATTTTTATAAAAAAGTATTATATTTTGAATAACAATTATTAATTATTAATCATTAATTAGGTATACCTAACTAATACTTACTATAAAACGTACATTATATTGTTTAATGTATTTGCGATTTGCCAATAGGATTTATGGAGATTTGAAGTATGTGCAAATACACAAATACTATATAATCTGAAATCTAAATTATTTAATATTTCTATTTAGTATTTTCTAACTAAAAACTATAATCGTATATACCTATGTCCTATTACCTATAGTACTTACTATTTAGTGTAGGTAACAAATTAATTTGTTTTCATGAAAATTTCAAGGAGTAAAATAGGCAACTACTTTAACAATCTCGGGGGGCAATGATAAGAAATAATTTGCCAGTTTTTATATGCCAGTGTCCTGTATTATCGTATATAGTATTTGATAATACATAACAATATTATCAGAAAGATAATAAGAAATAACAATAATACACGTCTTAAAAAAAACGGCCATACGGGTATGACGAAAAATAGAATTTTATTTCCACATTAACTATAGAATAATTCTTTCCCGTATCATTTATCATTATCAATAAGATAATGACTGTGACAACTATAATAGTAAATACCGAAATACTAGGTATTCAATTATTACTAAAACCATACGTACACGCTACCACAATACATATATATATTATATATAAATATAATTATCTGTATAACTGTATACATGTATAAAAAAATATTATTACATAAATGTCTATATTAAACTATGACATAACTTTATATGCATAATATATAACGTTTAGTACATTGGTATAATAAAAATTATTTTTATTAGTCTCTAGTATCTTAATTCCGAGTTTTCCATTAAATCATACAATTATAAAAAATTATAAAAAATTTACCGCCCCCAAAAAACTTCCGCCTAGGGCAAATGCCCCGTTTGCCCCCCCCCCTTGATGCGCCCCTGTGTTTCAATAATTTATTTACTTGGCGAGGAATTATTTCTTAAACGAAACAAAGTGTGATAAACAAAATAATTAAATGGCCAGTGCCGTATTTCCCAGTAAACATTTTAAGCTAGTGCTTTGGGCGCCAAATTATTTTTAATATTACATTTTTATTATATGTTACTAGAACTGAAAGCAATGCAACTAATTATAAAATGTTTTTAGACCAACGAGATTGTGGCAATTTTTAATTTTTATCATCTTATAATAGCATTGCTGCGTTAGGTATTTATGATTATTTTAATAATATTATTATTAATATTTAAATTATTCTAAATTTTTTTTAAGAAATAATTCCTTGCCAAGTAAATAAATTATTGAAACAAAATACGTTTACTTAAATTCAATATACTTAGCATTAATTCATAATATCACATCTTTATAGTACTTAAAGATCAAATATTTTTTTTTACTTAGCCATTTTTACACGAAGTTTACGAAGGGTTTTTGTTGTGATATCACTAATTTTTATCATCAATGCAAATGCAAATAATAATACCTAATGATAATGTATCTATATTTTTATTTTTTATTTTATCTAAATAATATATCTATAATAACTATAATTGTTTTAGTTTTGTTTTTCTAGAATTATTATATACACGTCTTTGCCACCACTAGGCCATCTTTCTTTATTAGAAATAAGATCATTACACCTAAACCAAATATTCGATTTTTTGATTATGCTTGTGTAATGACCGCTGTCGCTGTGTAATGATTCTCCGTGTTGGCAAATTGCAGAACACAAGTTATAAGTGTTGTTGTCAATTTGTAAGGTTGTTGTTGGTAGAGATACTAATGCTATATTTTGCATTTTTTCTAATAACTCATTCCATAATAATTGTATTTGTATATACACATATTACAACCACGTGTATTTCACACCGAAACACGAAACAGAAACCACAAACGAGAAACGACGCCAGAAAACGAATACGAAATGAATACATCATCCGACATGCATGGTGACTCGCCGACCGCCGACACTCGTCATTTACTCCCACCTAGGCCTCGAGCTGCATACACGAAATCGAGTGGGGGAACCGGCCGATACGACGACGATGACGGCTAGCGTGATTCTGAATTTAATATAAATTTTCTTTAAAAATGTCGCACTTTTTCATGTATAACTTAATTTATAAACGTACGATTTTGATGATTTTTACAAAAGCACATTCTACACAATATTTCTGATTTTTTGGTGTTTACTAGGAGTTAATTGATGCATTAGAAAATTAGTTATGTTCCTAAACAAATATACCTGTATTTTACACAGTTTAAATGGGCAACTCCTGCTTCGATATACTATACACACCGTCGTACAGCTATTTTTTTTTTTTTACTTGGCTCGCGCCACGATTGTAGCGCTGGATTCTTTATTATCTATGGTCTAGAGTGACGACACCTTATCAATACACCTTGATTCTTTATAATCGTGGTTATCACTAAACACTCGAAAGTCGAAAGATAAAGGCAACAAAGGACAAGTCATAAAGTAATTACCCTATGGGACGACTGCTCTCTATATCGCACAGGCCAGCGTACGCGTTTTGCGTCTCTCGGGCTACGGTGTTTCGAGCAAGACATTTCACGTCCGGCGTCACTGACGCCCATCGTGATAACGTGGACAGCTCATAAATTGTTATTGTACTATATTTACGTCTTCGTGTTCTTTTTCTTCAACGGTCCCGATCGACTTACATAGGTTACGATCAATTTAACCGTTTCTAATATGTACCAAACCGAGCGCCAACGAATTCCGATCATGTTCAGACACAAAGAGGTACGGGTCCCAGAATCACTGTTATGCCTGTGTTTGAAGTATGTGGCACGGAATTTGGACACGCTGTGTACGGAGACGCCTGATGGTTACACACTGCACGATGGATTGGCTTTGCCAAGCGAGATATGTGAACCTTTCATTGAGACTTATCAGAGCAACGGTGGCAAGATTTCCGACCGTTTTGCTCATCTTTTCAAAGACGTTACCAGGACAAACCTGAGATCGGTACACATAAGTAACTCGAGTATAACAGATGAAGGTCTTGAGTACCTGTTGTGCCACGACTTATATGAACTCACACTTACTAATTGTCCGAATCTCACGTACAAAACGTATATAAATATATTTAGACATGCAGTCAACCTTCGTTCGTTAACCATTGGTCGAAATGTTCAAATAACTCCTTACAACCAACTGTCAAACTCTTCACTATTTCTAGATGTTCTTCCCTCAAGAATCTACGAGAAGGCGCCCAATCTTCGACATTTTGTATTGCGAGCTATTGCAGAATCGCCATTCACTAGTGATATTACTAGTGACATATTTCTGGGTATCATGCTCGATAAGCTTTTACAACTGAGGTTCTTAGACCTCTCATATTGCTTAGGTGTTGGCAGTCTACGTTACTTGTGTAAACTCACCAACTTACATACATTAAGACTTTTCGATGTGCCCTACTTGCAAAACAATGGAGCAATAGTTAATATCTGCTCCTTGAAATCACTGGTGTGAGTACCTTCTATAACATGATAAAATAAAAAAGTAATTTTCATTATATTTAAAAATGTCAAATTGTATTTCCAGTGTTTTAGACATATCGCAAACTGATACTTTATCAGAACAAGGTGTTTACAAAGAGGAAAATAACATTTTAGCACTAATTGTGAAAAGTCTACCAAATCTTATGTCTTTAGACATATCTGGTACAAATTTGGCTGGAACAGGTAATACTTGTATATTAACTAATTTTTTGATGTCATGTATTCATCATTTATGTATTATCATTATAGGCACTGCACAACCTTCTATGTGGGAGTCATTGAGTGGCAGGAAGTCAGACATTCCTGGTTTAGAGTATAGAGTAGATAATCCTCTAGAATTCTTAGGTTTATATCAAACTCAGCACAATGCTTGCAAGCGGCACAATATTCCTGCAAAAATTGTAATACATTTAAAATAAATAAATTATCAAATAATGTGTTAATGTTTATTTATGTTTTTTTTCTCGTAGATCAGTGGTGATGCTAACGAAGAACAGATCTTCAATGCTGCTGCTTCGTGTATGGCCAAACCAAAACTACTTAAAAAAATTTTAAAGGATCTTCACCTCTTGTTGAGGTATGACCAGTGTACACAAATTGATCAAGCTCTTGACATAGTATTGGAAGTTCTTACCAGATATGTAAAAAATAAACGCATTCAAATTTCTGGGAAGTTAGTATTCACTAATTTACACTTTTAAAAGAGTAGATTATAAACTATGTTGTCATTTTTTAGTGCAATACTTAACAATATTGTGAAAAATAAAGATCGACCATTACTAATAAACGATATAACAGTGAAGCAAAGTATTATTACAACACTATTAACTGGAATGGAGTATCACAACTATGATAAAAGAATTATGCGGAATGGCTGTTTGATTTTCTATCAGTTAAGAATACCTCAAGATGTGGTAAATTCAAACTATCTATTAAAACTACAATTATTAAAAACGAGGAAGTCACTCTGTTTTATAGTAGGTTATGAGCAGGGCTTGGGACTTATATATTATTGCTATTTTTGACAATTTAAAAAAAGGGCTGTTTTCCAATTTTTTCTGCTTTTTTTTACATAATATCTTCTTGAGACCACTGACCTAACCCAGAGTTTTTCCTCAAAATTTGTTTTTGATAGAATTAAAATTAAAAATAATTGTATTAGCTCGTCTTTATTATCTTATCTTCTTGTGGGTACTTGTCTGTAGCATCGTTGGGTAACAAAAATACTCCAAATCTATTTTTAAACTTGAATAAAAATAAATAAGTAACAACCTTAATGATTAACACTTAATTACTATGAAATAATTAAACATGCAACAAGTTAGAGAAAAATTAAATGTGTACATTATAATTAGGACCAGGAAGTTTTTAAAATTATTTTAGATTGTTTTGAGCAATGTATTCTTACCCAACAATTTGTTATTACTGTTATGACATTTTATTTTGCTCTTCAAAGTTTATTGATTTTTTAAATATATTAAGATACCTATGAATTTTGGTTGAAATGTGAGAAAAATTTTCAACAAAGAAAGAAAAAGAAAAGAAAAGCTTTCATACTAAATAATAAAGATTTTGTAAAATATATTGTGTACATAAACTTTGATGATTAAAATATGAACAGGCAAAATAAAAATCTGATTTCAATTTAAGTAAACTATCTTAAAGTAATCAGGATTTTAATTAAAATCTTTAATTTTAATTGAATACAAACATTAATTTCGCAAATTTTTAAAGTATTAACATTCTGGACAGTAGAGTATATACATTTTTAATATACCTTACATACTCACATAATATAACACATTTCATCTCAGACATAGAAAATCATAACATAAAAAAAAAATTTTAAAAATTTTAAATTACTTAGTATTTTTTTCTTAATATTTTGTCAAAATGCAAAAAAAATATGTTTTGACAACCTTAAAATAAAGATTACTGAGAACCAATTATTAAATTTAAGCAGTTTCATTTAAGATTCTGAAGTCTAAAAACTTGTATAGTACTGAATAGTGGTAATTAATGATGTATTGTTATTATAATAAAAAATGATAACTAGACGAAAAAATTCATAATTTTATTATCAATAGCTAACTTGAATGAACGTCAATTATATCAGTGTGGTCTCACATCATGGTTGGCTTCAGTCATCATGATTGGCTGTTGGCTTCAGACAGACAGATTTATAGTGTCAGAGTCTAAAAACTTATGTTAATCTATTAGACTTATCTAAGATTTAGCTTTATTATGATTAACCTAATAAAAACACTTTGTTAACTCCGTGTAAAAAAAAAAAATACAAATAATTGCTTTATAATGTGTGATATAAGGTATAATCTAAGTATAAAATATATTCAATAGTAATTAATCCAAATTTAGTTTTATTGGCTGGAAACAAATCTATTTATGTTAACAGTCTGCATTATTTATTATGTACTACAACTGCATAGACACATAGTGCATTAGTGCTTACGAGGATGTCAGTGCAATATTTGTTTTCTCTCTCAGATCCACGCTTAACATAGATGAAACGCTTTCATCTAAAATGAATATAATAGTATGATTTTTGAGTGATCTCAGAGTAAAATCACTTATTACCAAAATTATAGAGGATAATATTTTTGAGGGTATGACATATTGGTTTTATATTTAATTATTATTTAACTTTGTATTCGACTTTCAAAATAAAAAAATTTTTGCAAATTTAAATGATTTTTTAATTGTTTTGAGACAATACAGTGAAACCTCATAATCTCAAAGTCGTAATGGACCAAAAAAAAAATTCGACATATCAAAACTTTGAGTTAGTGAGAGAATTTAAAACATAAATAACATTTGAAATAAAAATTTTTAATTATTGGGAAAAATGTGTATTTATACATTGCATACATATTATGTTGTATTAGTATTTGTCATTTGGGTAAGTATACATTATTGTCTATGAAAACAGAAAATCTGTCATTTTTTTTTGTTTTTAAATTTACATCTGTGATGGCTTCATTTAATTCAAGTTTAAGTAAATGTCTTTGCATTATTTTTTTACGGTAATGGTGCTTTAAATTTTTAATTACACCCTGATCCATTGGTTGCAGCTTGGAAGTCATATTTGGTGGAAAAAATATAATTTTAATTGTATTCAATGTTTTTTTCCTTGTCACACCTTTTTCAACTTCTTTTATAATTTTTAAATTGTCACCAACATTTAAGCACTTCAAAGATCGTTTATTTGACATTGTAAAGAAAAAACACACGTCTTAATAAAATATAACACAAAACATATATGTATGTAATTAAAATCACGAATAAGTACAAACGACAGAATTACGACTAAATAAAATCAGAAGAAATAATGTCCATGTAACTTTATTGTCGTTATCGATCACTAGCTGAACTATATAAATATCAACATTATTATATACAACGTTGTGTGTATAAGCTCTATCATTTATCTTATATTTAATAGTCTGAAAATTTTCTACGTTATCTAATCTGTCATATATTCGAATTTGTGAATCATAATAGGTGTTGGGTACCGGATAATGACTTCGACTTATAGAAATATACGACTTATGGAAATTTGACATATCGAAATAACTTAATATGTAAGTTCAATACTGAATGATAGGGACTGAAAAAAAAAATTCGACATACAGAAACTTCGAGATACCAAAGTTTCACTGTATTTAGACAAATTGATTGATTACCCTCAAAAATATTATTCTCTATCATTTTTCTCATGGGTGATTTTACTCTAAGATTACTCAAAAATTAAAAAAAAAGATTCTGCGTAAATGCTTTTAGTCTATGTTGTGCATGGGCCAGAGAGAGAAAACAAACAGTGAGCTGACATCCTCTTTCTATACAATTTTAGGCTGAATCTTCCTGCCAGATAAACTAAATTTGAACTAATTTAAGTTAAAATAAATCATATAATAAATAAATATTATAAATATTTTTTTTATTTTAATTTATTTATTTACAATAATTTTTATTAAATTTGGATTAATTACTATTGAATATATTTTACACATTCCACTATATACACTTAGATTCTACCTTATATCACACATAATAAAGCAATTATTTCTATGTTTTTTTATTCTTAGTGTTTTTTTAATAGTTAACAAAGTTTTTTTGTTGGGGTATCATTAGATTTTTAAAATTATATTTAAATATTATTTTATTATTGTTTCGTTACAATAATGAAAACATATTTGCCACTACAAGGTCAACTCAAAATCTGTAGATGTATTGTTTACATCTTACCCATTTTACATTTATTTTAATGTTTTGTGTTGAGTAAAACAGCATAAAAATACTGAGGGCCCCTCAGTGAGGGGCGATGGTGTGGGCCCGGCTATGTGTATGAGTATATTTTTACTCTGTGGTGTGTATGTATGTAACAAGTGTTTAGCGGTGGGGAATTCAATAGCGAGAAAAGTACTGTATGACCTGGGCACTTGGTGAAACATTAATTTTCAGTGGTAAGACGTTATAAAATGACCACTAAGATGGTTAGGAGTATATGGTCTGGAGTATTTTTTGCTTATAACAGAAACATTAATCAACTAATGACTTTGAAAATTAAATGCCTATGCCTATGCCAATCTTGATACGTCGATATCTTATTCTAACTATTTGGTTCATTCATAAGTCCTGTAGGCTTAAATAAAGAACAGCAAAATATTTCAATTGTTTAAATGAGAATGTTCAGTTTACAGTATATATATACTGTAATGTTGAGATGCTTCTTTTTTTGATTGTAATTTTGAAAAAATAGTTGAATTCATAAGTTTCTAGACTAGGCTATTTAGGACTGGGCCATTTTTATGCCCAAAATAAATACAAATTTAACGCTGCTATTTCATGGAGTTTCAAAAACAACATCTTAATTTTAAGTTTCTTTAAAATTGAAAATTAAATCAATTTCTTAAATAGCCAAGAGATTTTGTCATAAATTCATGTATGTATTAAAAATTAAAATTGGACATTGTAAAGTATGTGAAATTTACGATCGCTTATTGGTCTAATACGTGTGCTGTGATACTCTTAAACCAAAAATAAATTTAAAAATACATTTCAGGAAACTTTTCTAGACCTTAAAAATAAAATTTTAAATTATGTATTGAAATTTTAATAATAAATGTAACTAATGTGTTCTTCAACTGTAATGGTTTTCAGTAGAAATTTCTATAAATAAATACTAATTAAAAAAATATAATTTTAAATTTGTCAATTCATAATAAGGTATTATTAATTACCATATACTTAAGATAATATGTTATAAAATTATAAACTTTATTTTTAGATGTTAGAGTTTAAACGTTTAGTTCAAATGTTACTACACATTATATCTACGAGTGACCATGAAGGGTTTATACAGAGAACTGGTATTTATTTACTAAACTCAGTAGCATGTCAAACGAACAATAAACAAAAAAATGAACTTGGAGACGCTGGCGCAATGAAGGTAATTAAAAATAATTTATTGATATTATGTTATTATTTTCAAAATTTAAAAATATTATTTTTACAGAAACTGATGGCAATAATCAGAATTAGACTTAATCAAGGAGTTTGTGATGATGTTCTTGAAGTTGCTTGGTCAACAATGTGGAATGTGACTGATGAAGCACCAAATAATTGTAAAAGATTTCTAGAAGGAAATGGAATGAAATACTTCCTTGGATGCTTCACAGTAGGTATCATAATAAAAAGAATAATGCACTGTAACTATTAAATTTTGTCTGCTCTTAGACTTTTTATGATAACAGTGAATTAATGCGTAACATGCTGGGTTTATTGGGCAATGTTGCTGAAGTGAGTGAGCTACGATCTAGACTTATGCACACACATATAATCAGAGTGTTTTATGACCTTTTATTTTCAGCGCAAGACGGAATTGAGGTTGCCATACTAATATTTACTTGTATAACAGAAAACTAATTTTTTTTTTTTTTTCATGCAGGTTAGTTACAATGCTGCAGGGGTAATTGCACATTTGGCAGCAGACGGCCAAAAATCGTGGATTATAAAAACTCCATCAAGATATAGAGTATTAAAACGTATGACTAATGCCATAAGACATTGGAACTTGGATGCTGATCGAAATATTAACTATCGTTCCTTTGAGCCAATATTAAAGCTTGCAAAAATAAGGCACACTCCTCAGTGTGCTCATTGGGCAGCATGGGCATTAGCAAACCTCACTAAAGTGTACCGTAAGTCTATTATAGTTTTACTAAATTGTTAAAATATTTTTAAAAAACTCAGTTATATTAAATTATATGTTGATATTTGTTAATTTAATAAAAATGGTTTAGTTGTTTTTCTTGTTGCATCTTTTATTAATTTGCACCAATTTAAATTAAATACCACCACTGAGTATTATAATGTGTAACAAATAAATAATTCTAATTATTTTTGTTTTTTTTTTAGCTGAAAAATACTGTTCGATTGTGATAGCTGAAGGAGGTTTAAGAGTCATGAGTGAACTAATTGAAGACCGCCAGCTACTTGAGAATAAACAGACCAAGGTCATACATAGCCTAGCTCAAACAGTCATCAACCAATGTTTGATCTATATGAAAAACACTGTAGAAGAACCATCACAGTGAGAATATTATTTTACCTTTCTGCTGTACCACCCATACCTATAGATTCTACAAAAATTGAATGTTTAATTTATACACTTCAACCTTAATATCTTTTGAGAGAAGTAATTATAACTGCATTGTATTATTTCTCATAATGAAATATTTAAAAAAAACAATAATTATAGTTGACATTTCAATAAAAAAAAAAAAAAAATTGAACCAAAAACTAACTAAATTGGTAAAATTTAATTTTTTTTAGTACTTACATTATTATTTTTATTGTTTAGAAATGGTAATGATAATATTAATATATGTGGATGATATTTAAGATAGATACTACGTTGAATGTTAAATGTTTATACATGTATAAAATAATTTGCTGTAACCCATTCTTTATATAAATGATACATTTTGAAAATATTAAGATCAGAGTCCATATATTTTTACTTTGTGCATATCTGACTACAAAGTCCCACTGCCTACTGTGGTCTCCTAACGCCCAGTAATCAGCAAACAATATTCTACGAATCTCATCACTAACTTGGTCTACACATTTTAATCTACAAGTTGAATTCCATAATGGTCCAATTTTTTTGGCTGCTATTAATTTGCCTGATCTATTTAAGTGCTCATTACCCATGTTTAAATTTGTTTTCGCCTTTACATCTAACCATTCCCCTACATTTCTTGTCCGTTTTCTCGTTAACTTCTCTTTTGTGGTTATATTTCTTTTTTCTTTTACTCTGGGTTTGCATCTAACAAAATATTATAATAATATAGTATACATTTTCTTATAGACCAATAACAATAATTAATATCATTATTCATTATTGTAATTGTATTTTAGTGTAGACATTTAAACAATAATTATTTTGCACAAGTATTAAGTACTAAATAACATAAAACGGAAATGTAATTTACAATGAAAAAAAACATGGTCAATTTTATATTGATCAAGCATTTGAATATTTTGTTTTATAATACAACTAATGTTTTAGGAACTATTGAGCATTTTATTATATTAGATAACTATTTACCTCTGTTTCCGCTGATAATAATGGTTCCTCAATATTTTGATTTTCCATGGGAATGTATTCAGGATTCTTGTCACTGTCATAGTTATTAATACTTTCATCATGATTTCCAAAAATATCTATATCCAAAAAAACATAAAGAGTTTAATTTATATTAATAAATATAAAAATGTTGAATAGATACTGAAGTTTGATCAAATATGTTTATAACAATTATTAATATTAATGAAATAAAAACAATTAATATACCTAATAAAAAGTTAAACATTGTTAAACCAATATGATATATTTAAAAAATGTATTTGGTCAATTATTAATATTTTTATAAGCTGTACCTATTGCTGAAACATTTTTAAAAAAATTGGTATTTGTACAAATAAATTAAATAAATTACTACCTATTCAACTTTAAATTGTTATTTTAAAATATTTATAATTTGTAGTGTTCTTAAATTTTAATTTATGTTTATTTTTATTTAAATTTATAGATACAAAATATAGGTATCTAATATAGTTAACATAATATACTACAGTAGTTTTGTCCAAAAACATGTGACTGAATATGCCAGCTTATGAAGTAGGTACAATGAGTAATAACATTTTCATTAAAAGTATCAAAGCCCTATTATACTAGGTGGCCCTACTAATGTATCTTGTAAATTTTTTTTCAACATTTTGTTTAACATAATAAATTGTAGTTGTTCTAAACTGTACAATTATAAGTCTTAATTTGTTCAGTTAAAAGTTAAAACATATAGATAAAATATATTTTATTTGATTGTTGCTTATCACTAATTGAATCATATTATAAAAATAAAATGTAGATAGGTAATTAAAAAATAATATAAATGTAAAATAATGATTTGTCTTTGAATGTAAAAACATGTGCATCCCAGATATAGGTAATTTAAGTATGAAAAAACTAAATATTCCGTTTCCATAAATACTAGGAAGTACACAATTTAAATCATTTGGCAAATTCCAAATCATAGTTCAGTAAGTTTGTGTGCAATAATTAAAGACAATCTATAAAAGTTGAAAACAATATCTAACTTAATTTCCAGTTTCGACTTAAGTCCATAAATAATAATATCTCAAAATATATTATATACAGTTATAACTTATTATTGTTTTATCATTTATAACTTAATGTGAAAATAGATAAGCATTAATCATATTTTTGAATAATATAAAAACTGTTAAGTAGGTACTATGTAATAATGTAAGGAACAGATATGTTCGAGAATACACAATTTTATGAACGGATTTTGAGATATTATGTAATACATAGGTGCTTACTTTATTTATAGGAAATGCTTAGACCCCAAAATCTAAACAAGCCCACTGATACACTAGCTATATTAGTATATTCCATGTATGATGTATTTATACATAGGTAAGTGATAAGTATGCTTTATATATTTATCTTACTAGGTTATACTATACTTAAAAAATATGAGGGTACTGAAGCACCCAACCTCTCTAAAATATTGCCTATATTCAACACTGCATTGACCTGCCAACCTGAAAGTCATTGTGAAAAATAGGTAGTTTACAGAGAAAAAATATCCAGTAGACGCCACAAGGTTTAAATGATTGTTGACAGCTATAGGTACCTACTAAAAACTGTATTTTCCTAATATTGACAAATTTTCAGTATTTCAGTTGATATTCATATTATTTCTCTCGTGACTATTACCTATGTCTCATTAAAAACAAATTGTTAGCTTCGATACTTTAGCCTTTCTATAATTTAAGCGTGAGGAAAATCTACCGAACAATATCATCATTATATTATATTTAAATCAATTATTAATGTAAAATCGAATTTGTTTATTTAATTAAAATTTCACCAAAATGATCCTACTTGAAATATTTAAGTATTACACTGACGACTAACCTGAAATACTTTTCAAACTCATTCTAGCATTTTAGTATTGTAATGTTAAAAATAGATTTTTGTAAATTAGATAATATTTTATTAGTTAAGAACTAGGCTTATGCATTTCTTAATTAATTGATAACAGGTTTAAGTTACACCGTATATCTGTATACTGGTATCTGATAATAGTGATAATACATAATATGGGCTGTTGGATAAGACGTAAACGTACTTACTACTTTACAACGGAACCTAACCAGGTTTAGTTATTCGTTATAAAATAAGAAAAGTGATTTAATATCACTTTCACGCTATTCACATTCAAAAAATAATGCGTTTTAAGCAAATTCATTTTTTAAGGACATATTTTAAATTGTTTTTTATACGAAGCTATAGGTAATAGTCGAGGCAGCAGCAGGGTAGGCATGTTGTAGTAAATCGCGCATTTGATAAACCAGATTGTTTTCGAAAATGAATTATTAATAAAATATTGAAATATTGGCTGCTACGATTATTTAATCCATCCAATAAAAACTAGAATACCTGGATGGCTGGATACCTACTAAGAATACATTTTTCTAAAATGTAAAATGCTAGAATTTTAAACTAAAAATTATTTATGAAACAAATTGATTTCTATACAAAATGTATAAATGCGTGTTTCACAAATTCACATTATAGATAGTTATTTAGATAGTCATTATAGTTTGAATAAAAAGCAATTATAATACCACGTTATTTAAAAATTAAAGTTGTCAAAGACCAAAGTAATGGCTTACGAGACAACGAGTGACCATTACGTCACTTTACTACTTATGTCACGTCCTAAACTTAAATATTATAATTTATAAGCCAACAATACATAAAAAAATATATATACAATAACGCTTTATTATACCTACTTTATATTGGAACCCTAAAAAAAATATATTAATTCCAATTGATTTATAACCAAAACGGAGTGTGACCATTATAAATTATATTATTAGTTATTACAATTTATAACATTGTAATACACACTTGAGTACTTGACAGTTGACACACATTCGTGTGTCATTCGTGTATAGGTGGTATCCGTGTATGAGGAAGATTTTTGACAGTTGTAAATTATAATTACATTTCAATATGTCACATTGTCACATCTTCCAGATACCCTCTGTATTCACATACACGTATAGTATAGTGCATTGTATTGTGTGCACGTATAGTGTATTTATATATATGTTACGCCGAATTTGTGAAATTGCCAATTACATGAAATCAGCGACGCTGTTGTCGATAACGTGAAATCGGCCACTTAAAGTGCATAATATTGCCGATTGCGTGAAATTGGCAAGACCCTTCTTAAAAAAATATATAACACTTAGTTCAATATAGATGAATATGTTGTGTTCATGATCTTACATAAAACACTGGAAATATAATAAAATTAAATTGTAATAATAAATTATGTGAACCTAGCTGCTACAATTATTACATAAGTGATATAAATTTTGATAAGTTAAAAAGGATAATTTAATAAAATTATCAAATAGATTAAGTTTATCTTAAGAACCTGAAAACTTGTGAAGGTATTAATTTTACTGACGGTTTTGCCACGTAATCCACTACCACTATTTGTAATGTGTTACCAAATTCGTGCAATCGGCAGAAAAAAGTCTGGCTATTTCATGAAATTAGCAATCAAAATTTTCCAATTTCGCGATTTCATATTTTCGGCGTAACATAATATATACTATACTAGCTGAATTACCCGGCTTCGCCCGTGTGTATTTTTTTTTCATATTTACAATATTATTTTAGAATATTATAACTTATAAGTAATAAAAAATAAAAAATTAATAATGCACCCTCTATATGAATAATATGTTTTATTTTATAGTATAATGGTTAAAATATACTAACTAATATCGTTACAACAATATTCAATTTTGAATTTAGTCATACCCAGCGTTGCCTGAGCCAAATATTAGTAACATGTATCTAAACCGCCTATAGGTAGGGAATCCACTGCATTAGATCACGGACAATATGCGAGCAGTATATTATCAGGTAGGCAATCCACCTGCGGTGGATTGCGGACCCCATGAGGTGCGTAAGTGAGTGAAATCAGAATTATAGGTACGTACATGAAAAACGCCGGGACGTTGGCCTATGCTTAAGATTTGTTTTTTTCTATAAATTTGTTTGCCAAAATGTGTATATGATAAATATATATAAATTATAACGTAAGTATATGTCATGCACATCCGAACTGCTGGTAGGTACGGCGTACAAATGAAATGAATATTCGTTCGCGTGCACGTAAAGACGTAAAGGAGATTATTTTTATCAATAAACTTCTCAAAACAATTAATATCTACAAAAAAAAAAATACACGCCGATATAAAACACATTTGACGGACAAAAAGGTCAGGTTGCAGGTAGCTGGAAACCCGTTGGCCGTGCCGTGCAGCACAAAACGTATTGGCGTTGAATAGTTATTATTAATTAATCCACTTGAACTCAAAATTTTTTAAAATCCTTTCATCTTGCACGGTGAAAGTATTAGATGGACCACTATTCCAAATTTCAAGTTTGTACGTTGAGTAGTTTTTGAGATACAGCGATCAGTGAGTGAGTGGTATTTGGATTTTATAAGTATAGTGTATAGATAATAATCCTTGAGTTTAGGCCTATTTATCAATCATCAGTGAAAACTAATAGCTAAGTAAAAATCGGAAAAACAATGCCAAAAATGGACACAACCGTTACCGTGGTTCGAGCTCTAGACACTGGCTTTAAAATCCTATTACAGTGCCAATGCGCCAGAGGAATTATCCAACCGGCGATAATTGTAGGCTATTTAAACGCTATGTAACAATACAGCAAACTTTATACTTCTAATAACTATTTAAATAATTAACTTTTTGGACTTTTCTCTTTTGATGGCTCATCAACACACCGAGTACTTTCGTTTTAAAAATAATCGTGAAAATCGGCCTAGTAGAACTTCAGATATAACTGTCACAAGAAATCGCCTCACCTTTTAATAATATATATATATATAATATAAAGATTATAAACGAGCGCGCGCTCGCGCACACTCACACGTACACACACTAGCTGGTATAAAGACGGGTCTAATAATAATAATATGTATTATGTACAGCATGTATGGGTGTACTTATCGCGTTCGTGTAATTCGTGTTTATTGCCATTTCCGTCAGTCGGACGGTTCATTTAAAAGTGACGTATTCTTGACGTGTATCCACCCCTTTGCCGATCCGCGCGGGTCGGTTTGATAGGTAATTCACGATTCCGCATATACCTTTTCATGCACACGATTCCGCACAAAACCAATTTGCGACGTTGCCAATAATTGTATTTTAAAAATTATTTTAGACATACAAATTATAACATTTATTATGTCATATTAAAACATTATTTTGGTTTTTTCCCCAAAAAATTTTTAGTAAGCTACTTTTATTTAATTATTTTAAACTATTTTATTTATTCATTTCATTAACGTACATTTTTAATTATTTATTTGAACTAATTTGACTAATTGTCAACAATCACAACAATCGAACTGCCATATTGTCCATATTATTCACGTTTATTGTAAATTAGTCATATAGTCATATAGTCATATATATATATTAATGGAAAAAATTGAAATACATTTTTCTATATTATACATTCTAAAATTTTTAATTATTTGTTTTATTTAGTATTATTTTTTTCCCCTTTAACTGGCAACGTCGCAACAATTTTTATGCGGAATCGTGTTAAAATTTAGTGTTGGTGTGACACGTTCAATATCAAAACATAATATCACAATAATTATCTGTTGAACATCAAATAAAACCCATACGCAAATACGGCTTTCTCATTGGCTCACCATTTGGCGAGATAAAATATTTAAATATTTTTAATAAAATAATATTATTATATTATTATAAAATATAAAACATTTTTTTATTTCTATTATTATATTTAGAAGCAAATTTTTGGAAAAAAAAATAATACTGCTTACTTATAAGCGTTCATGAGATACAAACCGTTTTATTTTTAAGCAAATTTAGTTTATCATACTATAATTAGTTATTACCATACAGTTATTAAATTAATTATACATTTCAGTTACCTACTACCATACTCAAATAAAATTAAAGTTATAATAATAGGTTAATAGGTACCATATAAACAAATTTTCATTTTTTAAGAACATAATTAAATTATTTATTTGTATATATAATTAGGTACCTACCTACCTAGTACCTACCTACATAACATATTAATATATATATATATATTTTTTTTTTTAATTCTTCCAATAAGAACTTAGAACTTAGTGACCCACTTGTAACCTACTGTACAGCAGAGCTACACCCACTTGCCTACCTTTTTAAAAATTCAGTGTGGCAGAATTTTGACTAAATTAAGTTGACTGAATAAGTATCATAACTTAATGTTACTGTCATAGTCAAATACAAATTAAACAAAGTTTTGGATATACCTAAGCATTTCTTTCATAGACGTAATATGATAGTTTACAGTACCTTTTTCTAACATTTTTTTAAACATTTAAAAAATATTTTTTTGCTACTTTGGGTAGTATTTTAAACATACATATTTTCATGTAATATGTATTAAATAATGAAATATATTAATTAAATTATTATATACATTAAGGTACCTAATTAATAATGAATTAAAATATTAATGAGGTTTTCAAATATATATTAAAAGGTCAAATATGATACCTAACTTTTTTTTTTAAGTTATCAAAAAATAATTGTTTACATATCTATTTTTAGCAACTTGCAGTAAGGTATTTTGTAGAAACCTTACTGTTGTTAGTATCTAATGTGTGATAATAATTAAATTGGTATGGTAACATGGTGTATTTTCTTCATAGTCTAAGTATATTATACATACAGTGTAATTGAGTGTTTCATAAATTAATTTTAAAATGAATCTTTCTATTAATTCTGATGATATGTTTTCCTCTTTTAAAAATACTATTGTAAAAAATGGCTCGATAACTACTGTTCGGTCGAATTTAAATAATATACACGATATTGGAAAGTGGGTAGAAGAATTTTCTACAAAAACGAATACTAGGTGGAATGTACGAACAACAGTTCCTAAAGGAACATATATTCAATGCAAGTAAGTAAGCTACCTAGTAAATATGATGTAAATATATAATAATATATATTATAATATATTATATTTATGAATCAGAAATGTAATCTAAATGTTTTGTTATACTACTTTACAGAAAAAATTATGTTTGCCACCATAGTTCTCACCATAAAGTTGACAGAACGTTAAACAAAAGAGGTCAATCAAAAAATACTAACTGTCAACCATCTATTAAAATTTTAGTGAAAATAGACACTGTATCGACTAGAAAAAGTGACCCTTTTGTGAAGGTGGGTAAATTATTAGCAATTACATTTTAGTTGTAGGTATGAAAATATTGTCTAATGCTGAATTTAAAAATAATTATATAATTAACTAAAAAAACATGACATTAGGTACTATTTATTTATCTGAATAGTAGTACTGCACATCACACAATCTTTAAATTTACTGAAAAATTTAAACTTTAAATTATATACCTATTCATAACTACATTTAATATTTCATGTTTATAGAATAAATACTTAGGCATGATTACTATCGCAAATACTCATAATCATAATATTAATACTGCTGAAGCACTACGGTATTTGAATCCAGATGTTAATTTAAGAAGTACATTTGAAGATTATTTTTATGATGGGATGACAATATCAGATGCATTACGGTAAATATATATTAATAAGAACAATATGACAGATTTAAAGTAGAATTTATGTTGATTTGTTACAATAGATATTGTCATTTGATGTAAATAAAACATAATTTTATTGTACAGTATTTATAATAAAATTGATTAGGCATGGTTTGAATTATACAATTTGTCCATTTCTAATGTTAACATCAATTAAAATTGACCACTTATTTAGTTAGTATTTCTAATAAAAGTTATTATTATTTTATTTAAATGTATTCTATAAACCTATGTATACACAAAAATTAATTGTATTATTTTATAATTAATAGATATCATGAGAGTATTTTAACAATGGCAAATAAACCAATTGAAGATTTTGCGAATGGTAGAATCAACCCAACATATAGATGTGTGCAAAACTGGCATGACCAGTGGAGATTACTAAACCAGGACCTCGTACTGGTCAAGGAGTAATTATGGTAATAAAATATATATTATATTATATTTACATGATGAATATATTCTATAAATGTATTATTAGTATTTATACTGTAAGTGGGAATACAATGATTAGCATATGACTTAACATTCCAGATAAATTACATATGATTAATAAGTGTTCCGTTTTATTGTGCAATAAATATTGCGTATAATTTATTATAAATTATTTTCTAAAGTTAATATCTTTGATGCTAGTAATTAATTCAAATTTTGCATTACATTCTTTAGAGCCTATTACTTAAAATTGTATTTATTTTTATTTATTTATTTATTTTAGAAACTAGAAGAAAAAAAAAGAAACTTATGCTACAAATGGGATTTCAATTTACTTCCAAGAGGAACCATTTGTTATTCTTATATTAACTCCAATTGTGAAACAAGCACATGATTTACCATTATCCAAAGATATTGTATTTGTGGACTCAACTAGTTCTTGTGACCCTGAAAACCATTGTATTACATTTTTACTTACTCCATGTGCTGCTGGTGCAGCTCCTTTAGGTGTAATTTTATCCAAAGGCCAAAGCGAAGCATACTATTCAAGTGGATTTAATTTAATAAAGCAAAATGTAAAAAATGTATTTGGTGGTCAAGGTTTCCCATCTTTATTTTTGACAGATAACTCAGATGCCGAAATCAATGCACTGAAAACTGTGTGGCCACAGTCGAGATCGCTACTTTGCATTTTTCACGTACTACAATCAGTTTGGAGATGGCTCTGGGACGGTAAAAATAATATTAAAAAAGAAGATCGCAATTCTATGATGCATAGTTTTAGGAAAATATTATATGCGCAGACTTCTGAAGAGGCACAAGAAAAATATGTTGAAACTATGAATATAAAAAGTAACTATCCTATGTGGCAAAAATATATCACAGTTCATCACTGGAAATACAAAGAAAAGTGGTGTTTAGCTTGGAGGGATCATACTAATAGAGGCCATCAGACCAACAACTTTAGGGAAGTATCAGTGAGTATTTTTAAGGAAAATGTATTAGGTCATGTGAAAGCATACAATGTAATTTCATTGATTGACTTTTGCTGTACAAAATTGGAGGAATACTATAAAAAAAATTTTTTAGAATTTTCAAATGAAAGAAATTCTACTGCTCGACTGTTTTTTAAAAATTTAATTAAAAAAACTGATTATATCACCAAAGAAGAGATTACTGTAGACAATGAAGAATTTTATGTCCCAAGCGAAAAAAATAAAAAAATGATGTATTGTGTTGAACCAAATATTGGTGTTTGCTCATGTGAAGCAGGTATTCATGGACAATTTTGTAAACACCAATGCATAATTTATAAATATTTTGATAAAATTGGAGTTAATTTTCCTCCAGTAACCATAGAAGATAAATACTTTATAGCAAAACTGGCATTAGGTGAAAAAGTACCAAATAAGACATTTTATGAGGGCTTATTACCTACAGAAGTAATTCATGAACAGTCACTTGTATCACATGACATTCATCAATTTATTGATTATGGTGATGATGCAAATAAAAAGAGTTCAACAGAAAATCCCAAGTTAGAACAACGTAATTGTTTATCCATATTAGATGAAATTACTCAACAAATGTCTAATAAAATAATGAAATATGGCGAGTCAACTTATGAAAATTTATTAAAATTTAAAAAAAGACTTGATAAAATACATACAGAAGGGCAGTTTAATACTTTTTTAGCAACAGCAGGTACATCATCATTATCTCTTAGACATAGAGATGGAGCTTCAATCAAACCGACAACAATAGACAACAACAACCGAGACAACCGACAACAATAGCTAGGAGAAGACCAGGGATTACTAGAGGAAGTAAACGTTTGCTTGCAGGTACAAATTTAGATATGAGATAAAAATACAACAATAACAACATTTTAACAATAGCATATTTTACTTTAGGTAGACCAGCAACAACTGATAGTAACCGTCACAAAAAGAAGCCCAGAAATTTACAGCATAACATTAAAAATTGTGTGACTAATGCAAAATCACATTAATTAAAGTATACCTATTAATAATATATTATGTATAAAAATTTCTTATAATAATATTAAAATATAATATGATCAAAAGATATATTATATACAATATGTTAAATAATTTCTATTCTAATTTTCATATTATAATATATGATAACCTATATTATAATAGTGTAAATATATATAATACATGTAAAAATAAAAAATAATTTTATATTAAATAGAATTAATAGAAAGATTCATTTTAAAATTAATTTATGAAACACTCAATTACACTGTATGTACAATGTACATAGACTATGAAGAAAATACACCATGTTACCATACCAATTTAATTATTATCACACATTAGATACTAACAACAGTAAGGTTTCTACAAAATACCTTACTGCAAGTTGCTAAAAATAGATATGTAAACAATTATTTTTTGATAACTTAAAAAAAAAAGTTAGGTATCATATTTGATACTTTATATATATTTGAAAACCTCATTAATATTTTAATTCATTATTTAATACATATTACATGAAAATATGTATGTTTAAAATACTACCCAAAGTAGCAAAAAAATATTTTTTAAATGTTTAAAAAAATGTTAGAAAAAGGTACTGTAAACTATCATATTACGTCTATGAAAGAAATGCTTAGGTATATCCAAAACTTTGTTTAATTTGTATTTGACTATGACAGTAACATTAAGTTATGATACTTATTCAGTCAACTTAATTTAGTCAAAATTCTGCCACACTGAATTTTTAAAAAGGTAGGCAAGTGGGTGTAGCTCTGCTGTACAGTAGGTTACAAGTGGGTCACTAAGTTCTAAGTTCTTATTGGAAGAATTAAAAAAAAAAAATATATATATATATTAATATGTTATGTAGGTAGGTACTAGGTAGGTAGGTACCTAATTATACATACAAATAGATAATTTAATTATGTTCTTAAAAAATGAAAATTTGTTTATATGGTACCTATTAACCTATTATTATAACTTTAATTTTATTTGAGTATGGTAGTAGGTAACTGAAATGTATAATTAATTTAATAACTGTATGGTAATAACTAATTATAGTATGATAAACTAAATTTGCTTAAAAATAAAACGGTTTGTACGAACGCTTATAAGTAAGCAGTATTATTTTTTTTTCCAAAAATTTACTTCTAAATATAATAATAGAAATAAAAAAATGTTTTATATTTTATAACAATATAATAATATTATTTTATTAAAAATATTTAAATATTTTATCTCGCCAAATGGTGAACCAATGAGAAAGCCGTATTTGCGTATGGCTTTTATTTGATGTTCAACAGAAAATACGAATTTAGAAAAACATAATTGTTTATTTATATTAGATGATATTACACAGAAATTGTCTAATAATAAAATAATAAATAAAATAATAATCATAAATAATTATTAAAAATGATAATTTGAATTTGGCGCTGAATTTGTGAGACCAATGAGAAGGCCGTATTTCCCTATGGGTTTTATTTGATGTGCGGAATGTTAATATGCAGCCGGGAGCCAGCGATAAAATCGAGAAACCGTTGAAATATTTATTTACATTTCTGTCTTGTTCGAATCGTAGCTTGTGTTGGTTCGTTAAATCATTTACTATGAAGTCTAATTTATTATTGCTATGAAGGGGGGGGGGAGGAAAATACAAAAGTCGCCCCACCAAAAAAATACTACCAAAACCGCCACTGGTGTAAATTGACTTGACATTAAAATAATATTATATGCGTTTCGCGAATTGGTCGGCTACGCGTGAATGCAATAAGTATAGGTAATATGTAGTTAGGATGTTAATGACCTAAAAAGTACACAAAAAAGCCCTAAAAAAATTGCAAAAATGCCCTAAAAACTTCAAAAAATGACCTAAAAAAAATTATCTAAAATACTAATTAAGTAAATGAAAAAACTTATTTATAAATAAAAAAAAGAAATAAAGAAAAATATCAGTTAAATGGTGACGGTGAATGCCGAAACACTACTGACAATAGTTCCTTTTACTGCAATTATAAGCACGTCAATCAATAGGTCTAATGTCTATGTCAATATACCTAATATATCTTGTTTATCGAATTTATTCCATACAATTTATAAATATAATACTCGATAAGCGTGTATGATCTACTCAAAGAGTAAATCTTATCGGAACGCGATAAATGTAATCACAACAAAAACCCCACAATAATAATATTAAAATTATTTTTTACTAATAGTCCAAATCCAATAATTTTAAATAAATTAAATTTGTTTCCAAACTTGAGTGTAACATCTGCCCTAAAATTTATAATTTGTGAAAAATGCCCCACATTGTATAAAAAGTACAAAAAATGATCTAAAAGATGAAAAAATGTCTTAAAAATGTTGAAAAATGACGTTAAATAACAAACAAAATGCATTTATAGCTAAAAATGCAAAATAAAATTAGAATATTCTGCATCAAGGGAACATGAAACAAATTTTTAGCTAGGATAGCATTGTACAGAATAAAAGGGAAAAAAATTCAAAAGTCATCAACATCCTAACTCTAGTAATATGTACAGCTGCTAAGCTGCCACCACCCCGAAACAGATTTAAGTTCCACGGATTTTTTTATCTATTCTCATTTCTCGGAGAGTAGAAACTCTTTGACTCGTCTTCGGCAATCGATCAGCCTTATCGTTTAAAAAAAAAATTGTTTTTACTTTAATTTCGCCACGCGCCGTCCGGGGGACCCGGTCGTATGATCTAATATATAATACCATTGAGTATAGATAGTATACTATCTATACTCAATGATAATACCTATATTTACGCTTTACATTCAGTATAGGTGTAGTGCGCTTACCGGAAGTCGAAAAGTCGTTCCGCAGTCTTCCAATCGCCGTGGACCTCGAACGAGGACTGAACCACCACCGCCGTCACTTGGCCGTAACGTAGTCGCTAATGATTTTGCCGCTTTTGCACACCTATTATTGCTATATTATACGTTTTACTGTTATTGCGACGAGGGAGAAACCGTAGGCGACAGGCGAACGATCGGAAAAAAGCCCTTTTTGTGAAGAACGCGTGTGCGTGATAGGATTACTCTATAGAGTACTCTGCAGGTGCCAGGTACTCTTATACCTTATACTCCGGCCCACGAGAGACCGACCGTAAACGCGTAAACCGCACATCGATACTGAGTACTGAATACTGACTACTGAACTAGGGAACTACTGACGCTCGCGATTCCCGAACATAGCTATAGCCGATTTTTCTCCCACCATGGTTCCATTCCCGCTACTCGGCAACGTGTATACAGCGGTTCACAAAAGCACGGCTAATAAATATATATGAATATGTTTAACTTTAAACTCTGATTTCTTTTTGGGGGTGTTACTTCATTGTCCGCGTTGAATAACAAAAAAAAAACAGCAAAAATACTGATAAAAAATTCGTTATAACTTATAACGTAAACGTTAATTTGGAAAAACAAATATTGTTACTGCTGTCCCTACGTATACACGCGTGTCAACGATGCCGACCGGCGATCGTCGACGACCGGCTTCCGATTGGTATGGTTTGGTATATTATGACATTTATGGGAGAGG
The DNA here is from genome assembly GCA_022818045.1 of Neotoxoptera formosana. NCBI lineage: Eukaryota > Metazoa > Arthropoda > Insecta > Hemiptera > Aphididae > Neotoxoptera > Neotoxoptera formosana. Next base: position 95,604,933 of record CM040630.1, read on the forward strand.
ATTGAGGAACCGATGCACAGCGGCGGACGAATTTTTACGGTCGGACTCTCGTGGGCGTACTCTCGTGGGTCGTACTCTCGGAGTATAGCTTTATGCCCGCGCGTGACGCGTCGGACGGACGGACGCGATCGTCCGCCGCTTTTATTTGCGCAGGTTAGGTTGATTTATGGCGATAGAACAAAATAGAGCTGTAGTAATGCAAGAATAGGCTGCGCACACAATATGTATATATTTATCTCTTTTCATTTACATGTGATTTACTATATGTATATATTGTGCACGCACTCTAGATTACTACCTTCTTATATACGTACAGGTATACACACACAAATGTATATACACATGTATACATATAAGGACTTGATTATGTATTAAACCAACTTACCCTACTTTGACTGAATGCTTACCAGGTACTTGATGGATGAAAGAAGAAGAAATAGGTTTAATATTAATTTACTTATAATTTGATATCAATTGACAACACAACTATTATATTAGAACTATTTAATAAAACACACTTAATATTAGAGATATATAAATATTACAAACAACATATATTGTATGGCTCACCACGTATGTCTGTCCCCGAGGGTGTACGCAGGGAGAGTGATGTTGTGTGGATCGAGGCGATGGTCGATGGGTATCGTCTGAGTACAGATGGGAGACATTTATGTATGAAGGACATAATAATATATGACCACAGATGTTTATTATAATATAAGCATCTGTGTGACTGTGTTTTATATAATATTATAATATATATTATGTAGAGGAACATGATGATAATACTCTTCTTGTATTATTCAGCTATGAAGAGTGGCTATCATTACATCCCCCATACTTTTTTTTTATGTTATGTCCTCATAACATTATATAAAAAAAAATGTTTAAAATCAATGATAGAATCAAGTTAGGTACATAATTTTTACAATATATCTAACTTATAAGCCTTAAATTTAAGAGAATACATTTTTATAGTGTAATTTAAATGTTTAAACATTAAATTGATTATTTAATAAAATTTATTTAAAACTAGATTAATTTAACTTAGAGATATACATGTGTATGATATTGGTTAGTTGTACATTCAGTATAAATATTATATAGAAAACTAGAAAATATAAAAATTCCTATTGTACTTGATACATAAATATAATTTTTGAAATTGTATGTTATTTATTGTACAATTAAAATTTTTAGATTAATATTCTTAATAATAAGTGAATAGTTATAATAGCTTAATATAGTAAAATTTAATTACATGAATCCAAAAATTTAATTATAGTATTATACCACAGAATAGATTAAATGATAATACTAACAATATCAATGAGTTATAGTAATCAATAGTCATGTTCATGAAGATTAGAGATATATCTCTAATCTTCATGGTCATGTTATAATGTTTTGATTTTTCTAATCTTTATAAATGTACTAAGTGATAATGAACAATTATCAGTATATATTATATAATATTATGTTTGTTGTTTTTATATTACCATGGTTTTTTTTGTTATTACTTATTAGTTATTGCTTATAGCATATTATAATGTTTGATTTAATTAAATATATGAAGTAATGTATTATGAAATATTCTACTTTAATTCTAGGTATTAAATTTAATAATCTACTAATTATTATGAAGTGTACAAAAAGAAATTGATCAGTGTTATATTTAAGGGTTTGTTACCAGCATTGGTGGTTTATGGATGCATCTTTAGACAGACATTTTTCTTAGTGGTGTTGTTTTTATTTTGTGTGTGTTTAAGTGAAATATTGTTGGCAGAGAAATGATGCATAAATGTATTGTCTTTTAATATGAATAATTGTGGGTGTTCTGTTTGTATGACTGGTATTTCACATGCGAATGTTTTTTTTTAAATTTGTTTTAGAGCGAAGACTATGTTTTCAGTTTCAACTAAAAATGTATGTGTTGGTAACAAATTTTCTGGTGTCTGTTCTGAAATCATTAATGTTGCAGGGCCATCATATAGTACATCATAATTATGCATGTCACAATTTTGGTGTATGATATTGTTATTCCAGATTGTTTTACCTCTGTATGAGTCTATTCCATACATTTCTGATAGTTTCATTCTAGTTCCAGTTGGCAAAATTAATAAGTCATCCTTACTAATGATGTTTGCGGTACCTTTGCTTAGTTGTATTTTGTAATTACCTTGTACTACAACATTTTTCCATGATCCTTTTTCGGTTGCATATGATGTTCCTTGACAGTCTCCATTTTTGTCAATGTTACCAGCTACTGTGTGTGTAGCAAATGTGGTATGATTGATCATTAACCCTGTTATAATGCCACTAATTCTGAAAAAAATCCGTCTTCAACTACTTGTGCGTCATCAAAAGTTGAACATTTGGTAATAAGATAGTCTACTGAGATAAGACATGATTTAAAGGATATTGTGCGAGTGTCTGCTTTTTGTATTAATTTAATTCTTGGGATTTTGATGCTGGTCGCTGGTGGTGGAGTCTTGCAGTGGTCAACTTCTAAACTGTTGAATGATGTAACATTTATTGTTTTTTCATTGCAGTCATATGCTATGAATCCATAAACCGGCACCAATGCTAGTGTAATGTATATAATGGTTGATTGTGGAGACATCATAAGTGTAATATTTTACAATTTAGTATAACTTATTTCTATTATTAATCTTCTATTGCTATGTACATTAAGAAATGTTATAGGATTACATTGTATAAAATTAATATTTATATTTTAGTAGGTATTTACATATTTGTTATTATTACCTATTTTCATGTTTTAATTCCCTTTTTGTCTTATTTTGAAATATTATAATTATTTCTATATTGTTTTATTTGATGTTATTTTTTTTATATTTTATACTTCTTAAATTTTTGTTTTTATAATTATTTGTTGTTATACTGTTCATAAAATTAGTTCTTATATATTTGTAATTAGCAAAGATGCAATTATTGTTTTCATTTATGTTTGTAGCTTCGTGTTTAAGTGTAAGTATTTAAAATATTTTTATAGATCTTTTTATGCAAGTATTTAATGTTTATTTGTTTGATGGTAATCAATGAAGGTGATGATACCTATATTGTTTGTGTATACCCTGTTAATTGTTTTTATAACATTTTGTATGCAACCTTGCATATTGTAGTATTTGTTTGTTTTCATTAATTTATCTTATATTTTGGTAATATATATCTACTGATTATTTATTTATTTAATAATAATTTTATACATACTTATAATATAATTTATATTTTATTTATTAATTTTTTTTTTATCTGTTAATATATGGTTTCATTCTTCTGACATGAATTATGTCGTCAGTTATTTTATTGTTTAATGTTAGTTGGACTTTGTAATTTAGATCATTTATTTTTTCAATTATTTTAAATGGCCCTTTGTATTTAGAAGCAAGTTTTGGAGATTTTCCTGTTGTATTGAATGGAAATTTTATTAATATAGAGTCCCCTGGTTTGAATGTGATTAAACGATGCTTTTGATCATGATATTTTTTTGTGAGTCTTGTGCAGTTTTTACTAAATTTGGAATTTTGTCTCTTAACCTGTTCAGTTCTGTTAGAGATTTTTTTATGTCATAAGGAATATTGGTTGGAATTATTTTATTATCAATTGGGAAATAAGGTTCAAAACCATGCATTAGATAGAAAGGGCTGTATTTAGTGCTAGTTTGTGGAGTAGCATTGTAACTCAAAGTTACGTATGGTAAGTAATAAGACCATCTCGATTGATTATTTTCATCAAAATAATTCTTAATAGAATTGCATAATACATCATTTATTTTTTCGACAAATCCTTGTGTTTGTGGGGAATAACTGGTGGATAGTATTTGTTTTATTCCTAGATTTTCACACACTTCACTTACCATTTGGTTTTTAAAATGTGTGCCTCTATCAGATGAAAATTGGCGGAAACAGCCCCATTGTGATATTATTTGAATAATAAAATTAATAGTTGATTGAGCAGTCGCTGACTCTACAGCCTTGGTGAATATGAATTTGGTGTTGTTGTATGCTGCTACCAAATATATTTTTTATTATTACTAGATATCAATGGCCCTAGATAGTCAAATGTTAATCTATCTAAGGGTCTATTTGAAAGGGGTATGGGTTGTAGTTGACCAATAGGTTTTCCATTTATTATTTTATTTATTTGACAATTATGGCATGATTTAATATATTGGGAGTTATATTAGCGGATATATTATTAGTATATATTATTATTATATTAGAAGTATATTAGCGGATAGTACTATCTTAGTCCGTGTCACGTCAGACTGTCAGAGTGTCGATTCCATCATCAATGTTTGTTCTTTGATTCTATCTATAAAAAAAATCTCTATTCTATATTTCTATGCCGCCACCCGCCAGTCACCACTGCATTCTGCAATATACAATATTATAATATACTCAATAATAATAATTTTTAAAATTATTATTATAATCACTCAGCTGAGCTGCCGGTCATACGAATAACACACTGACGCGGCTTATTGGCGCGTAATCGTGTTCGGTGTTCAGCGTTTGCGTCTTGAATCGCGTAATAGCAGTCCGCCCAGACAGTCCGGCGTCCATTGCTCCGTTCTATAATCAGTAATTTCCGACCGAACATCATAAACGACGGTTTGATTACGTGTGCTCGCCGTCGCGTCGACAACCATAGAATATAGATTAGATGTCGACAACTCAGTACTCGGTGCTCTCGTGTCTTGGTGCCGAGGCCGTTCCGTGTTCCGTTCGCGCGCGCTCCTTTATATTATCGTTCTTGTTTTTGAAATATTATTATGTTATAGGACAAGCGTCGCCACAGGATCGGTCGTTTTGTCTCGCGGCGCTATGCACCGATCACATGCTGGTGAGTACCAATCTAATATCAATATTGTAACATAATCAGCGCCGCAACTACACATTACGGGGTTGGTGTGCAAATCTTAATTTGGGGCCTAAATATTTTTTCAAAATGAATTTACCTATTGTTAATAAAATATGATAGCTGGAGTTTATATTATGAAAGGTTAATATTATAAGGAATATTATGGAAATTATCAAATTGTACAGATAATGGTTGTATAATGTTGTATAATTACATTTATAATGGTTAAACATTATAAACAATAAACATTTGTAAAATTATAGTTTAATTTTAACACATTTGAAACTTAGGTATCTAACAGAATTGTTTTTTTCTCGCTTTTGAATTTGCGAAGTTGTCAATGATTTTCTCTATATCTATCTCTGAAGTTCTTCTCCTTTCTATATTTAGTATGAAAATTCCACTGACCCGTTCTTGACTTATGGAATTGCGCAAATAATTTTTAATCAATTTAAGCTTGGAAAAACTCCTTTTTGCAGATGCTACCGTAACAGGAATGGTTAAAAATATAAGACATGCAGCTAAAACATCAGCAAAACTTGTTCATAAATCCATATCAATTATATAAAAAGCCAAATTCTGTATGGTCTTCAGTTTTGATACAATGGTTTTATCAATTTTTGTAATATGTAGCTTAAGACTTAATAATTTTTTCGTAAGATCAGATGAAACATCTTCTGCATACAAATTTATAAAATTATATGATGATTTTATAATATAATCTTCATTTTGTTAAATAATGGTTAATGGTGATAGAAATTTAAAATTATTAACTATAGTAAGCATTCCTTCAAATCGACTATGTAATTGAAACAGTATAGTATCCAAGACAGGTAAAAATACTTTTATTTTAAAATTTTGTCCATTAATATCAAGTTGAAAGTTACCATCAAAATCATCAAACCTTTTATTTGCAAATTGTTTATGTACTAAATGGAATGGTACTGTTATGTTCCATTTAGCACATAATTATTTTGATTTACTTAATATCCCATCATAATTATTCCTTAATTGATTGATTCATAAGTGTAGAAGCCACCTCAATGGAATAATTAACTCCTTGTAATAATTTTGACACAACATTTAAGATTCTTAAAATATTTTCCCATAAACATAAAATCAAAATAAATTCACTTAACAGTTTGACATGTTATCGGTAGACTGTAATGTGGGGCCTATAAGGGCTTGGGGCCTTGGGGGCTGATGTGCAATGCACACCTTGCACACCCGGTGGTTGCGGCACTGAACATAATATCAGTGGTCGGGAGTCCTTACGCTATTGGTTTGAGCCCTTACGGTATGGCTACTCCCTCAAAAAAAGAGTAGTTCGATATCTCTATTTTTTTTTATAATGCTACTTCTTACGCTATTGTTTAAATGAAGAGCGTTACTTTTTCGCTACATTTTTTTTTTGTTCTGGAAAATTGGTAATTTGTAGTTTTTGTTGATTTTGCATATGGTGACTAGACGGGATTTGACTACGGTGTGAGTAGGTTGAATCTGAAAAATTCACCAATACACGATCAATCATTGTCATAAAATAAATATAATATTTTTATTATCAACGAATAAGTTGTAGATGGCGACGAAACAATGATAATTTTCGGCACGCAAACCGTAAATTTCTAGATCCAATAATTGCTACAAATAAAGTAGCGATCTACTGTAGTATCGCTACAATAAGCGCACTACTCCCGACCTCTACAATATTATATTGCTTAAATCCTAATGTTGATCGTTTAGTTGGTTGGTTGGAATCTATCAGTTAACACTTCGACATGGCAGGTGTAGGAGCATTCGAGGAATTAGGAGTGTATAGTGTAGCGTTCAGTAGGAGCCACTCAATAATTAAATACCTGTGTAGTGCTAATAGATCGACAGTCACCTCCGTGACAGATCACCATAGTGTACCACTAGCTCGTAGTGCAGCAGTTCTCTCTCCAAAAAAAGCAAAGTTAACAAACAAAATATACATTATATTATATAATATATAGCATAGCTCTCCGGAGCTTTTCTAAGGCGTTTACTATTCTAACACACTACGTTTTAGAGGTCTAGTTGCACATATGGTCATACGTAACTGGGATACCGAAATATTTTAAGAATAAAAATAATATTAAATAATGCATAATATTGCATGATTATAAAAATAAATACTAATACAACATAGGTATGAAGATACAATTGTTGTAAAAACAAATTATTAAATTTCATAAGTATTAGTTATTACTTACTATTTTTAAATTAAAACCAATTGGGTGGGTTATGCTTATATCTATTTAAAATGTTTATATATTTTTATAAAGTAAATTGTCAATTGACACTATAGTGAACTATAGTACTACTAGGAGTTCACTTTTCGTCCTTGGCTCTCGCAGCATCCAAGACTTTTGTAATATTGTGTTTTTATTTAACTATGATGTGATTATCAGTAAAGTACGTTTATTTTTATGATTAATTTATACAATTTTCGCAATACCTCCAGCCTACACTAATTAGAGACTTAAATATAAGTTTACTAAACTATTTGAAGTATTCAGAGTTTAAAATTCAGTACATTCTTAAATGTCTTGTTGTTTTGCTTTTAAAATTTAAAAAAAATTGATTACATTTATTTCCCAAATTTAGTTTTGTGCATAGTATTGCCCGTGTTCAATGATATTTATGATTTTTATTATTTTAAACTATCTTACGGGACATTTATATAATATTTAAAAAATAAATAATAACTTAACTGAATTGAAAAAAAATAGAATACAATCAACTTTAACTTTTTTTTAAATGTTTTTTATCAACTTAACTTAACTCAGCCAGAAAAATATCATTAACTTGCCCAGGCTTGAATGTTGATAATTATAAATGCCAAAATATCTCTGTTATGTTTTCACGGTTAAACCACTGAATTTGATAAAAAAAATTATGAAGATAGTTTGAATCCCGAAAAAGGCTACTTTTTTTTAAAATCACTTACTCAGTACTCATCATAAAAAACTATGAGTATGTGAGAGAAGCCATGAGAAATAGCTAGTTATTATATAAAGTTTAATATTTACTGTATTCAAATGTATTTCCAACTTGATTTTCTAGTTTACCTACTTATTAATTTGATTTGAACTATTTAATAATTAGTTTATTATTATTATTTATTAGGTACTCCAGCAATTATAGCTACTGCAGAGTCATATTATTACCCCTATAAGGTCTATTGATGTTCGTTTGAGTTCTATCAATTCTGTTTCATCACAGGAATCAATTTACCTTATGGATTCATCCAGAAAAGAAGATAAAGAATCTATGGAACCAGTTATTGCTAAATTAAAGACCAAAGAAGCTTTAATGGTAAAATATGAGCTTTGGAATATAAATTTAAATGACTTATACTATCATTTTTTTTTAATCTAAAAGCTATAATAATTATTAGTTTTTAAAAGATGTTGTAATATGCATATAAGTCACAATTCATAAATACCAAATCAATGAACTAGGTTAAGAAAACATACTTGTTGTACACAATTTAGCATTAAGTCTAAGTCAGTAAGTTTTAGTAGATCTAGCAACATAGAACTAGGTTGAACTATATTAGAGCCATACAGCCAGTTGTACCATCTCTGATTAAAGTTAAACGAACTTAAATCATCCGAATTTGGCCGGTTATAAAATCTGTTATCAGTTGATTAAGCATAATCGAAGTGTAACCGTAGTCGGTACAACTGGCCCTTACTGTAATATAATATAAGAGATAGGAATGTATAAGGAAAGAGATGCTGTGCGGGAACTACTGAACAAATCGTAATAAATAGTGTTCTATGTTAATTGTGTTTATTTATAAGTGTAGGTCATATACTACAGAGAATAATAATTTTTTGAGTTCCTTAAATTCTGTTTTCGCCACAGGAAACATTTGACCTTACACAATCATCCGGAGAAGAAGATGAAGAATTTTCAGAAATGTTTATTACTAAAATTGAGACCAAAGGAGCTTTAATGGTAAATTATAGATTTTGAAATATAAATTAAAACTACAATAATTAAAGGGTCATTCGCAAAGGAATATTTTGTACATCAGAATTCCTGTGTTGAAGACTTCCCAGATTTCCTTAAAAACTTTAAATTTACTTACTTGATACAATATTAAACAAGTTTTTTCATAAGTACATAGTAGCGTAACCATAAAATATATGTATAAATAGTAATGGTGTAACCAAAAATTAATAGTTTTGACCTAAAGATTAGAACACAAATGGTATTTAAGGAGGCATCAAAAAAAAATATAGTGAGTGGAGTATCCCAATTCAGTGTTCTTGGAGCAATATTTTTAATTTTATATATAATTAGTATTTGTAATATGAATATAGATAGTGAAATTGTGACTTACGCTGAGTTACATAATTACTATTCTCGGACTATTCGTGGAACTCTGATCATTGTAAAGCAATAAAAGAAACTAAAAGAGATAGACTTTTTCAATCAAAATAAATCACTTAATACTAAAAAAAACTTTTTTATGACTTTCACCATCAATAACATTATACATTTTAATTGATGAACTAATTTTTCACTCTTGTAAAAACAAGCAAGAATACAATGACCATAAGTGTAAAATATATTTTATAGTATCATGAATTTGGGTTTCATATTCAATGAACAAAGATGAAACTTACATTATTGGTAATCTGGTAATGCATTTAGGCATGACTATAAAAACATTATTTGAACTGTTTATTTTTCTCGGTATCAGGCTATATTTCTATAGGGGGTCTTACAGAAAATGCGATGTAACCTAAAAAATTACAACAAAAAAAGATAATCAGAGTTGTTCTAAATAAGCATAGCATTGTAGGTTCTACACAACAGAATGATATAGAATTGAGTATTTTCAGTTAAATTGTTAAATTAAACAGTTAAATTTGCAATTTTTTGAGTGGTAAAAATATTCATGAGTAATATAATAAAGATCAAATACGAAATAAAAGAGAATGTAGGGTACAGTGAAAAATGTCTTGACTATCTTGGTCTGATTTAATTCAATGGATTTAGAAACAAAAAATGTGTATGTTCCAAATCTTATTATTCTGCTAAACAATGTCAATGTGAAAATATATGGCTACTCGTAAATTTAAAATAAGTTGTTATGTTTAATACCTTTGAATTTTCTGCCTTGCTAATTTTGTATAAAACACGAGTACCCACTTTCTTGTAACTTCATTTATTTTATTTGTATGTTTTCTTTTTTTCTTTCTCTCCTCACTCTCAAAATGTAGTTAAATAAGTTTGTAAATATCTATTAATGGTAGAAATAGTGTCTTAAGTTTGTGGTCGAGTAGCTCAATGGGAGAGCAATCGCCTGGCATCCAGGTTTGATTCTCGGTCCAGTGATCTGATTTTTGACATCAGCATTGTGCAACATTATTTTAAATATCGAACCCAGTTTAAATATTTTGATAAAAATTTATCAACATTGTCGATGAGTATTATACATTAGGTTAATCTTCTAGTCATGTTGTCAATGTGTTAACAAATTGCCAGTATTGTCTGTTATAGCCTAGAATCTAGATATTGGTGATATTGTCTATTAATGTAAGGCATTCATGTTTTTGGCTAAGCATTTACATTATTACCTAATTTACAATTTACATCATTGATGGTACATGTACATTAATTATTATAAGCACATACTAAAATAGTAGTATTTTTGAACTAGGATTGTTGACAATAATAATTGTTTTTACCATATTATTTGTAGGTCGATATCAACTACCACCAGTTAAATTAACAAATCCAAAACGTTCTGAGGCTGATCCTAATGTTGAAGATCTTTGGTTGTTTGATTTGAATTCAACTGTAAGAACTCTATATTCAGATAGTTCAAAATCTCAAAATTATTTTTTTTTAACTAAATTAGTAATTTTTGCTGTTGTTTAATTTGTTAGGATATTTTATACACACATATTCATTTAAGGTGGCATATTAATAACTAGCAAAAGTCTGCAAAACTATCAAGATAAACTCGGAGTTGATTATGATATAGATGTGGCAACTTTAAGAGAAAAAAATCTTACACTTGTTAAGCGGTAAATTTATCAATCACTAATCTATGTTAAAGTTATTAAAGTTTACTTCTGTTTTAGACCTTGCATTCTAATATTTGACTCATTAACTGGTGGTGTTCAGCGTGCAAGCCATTCTACATGATTGATTAGATGAAGAATATAGCTCTAAGCACAAAGGAGAAAAAAATTTTTTTTCTATAATGAAAGGATCTTTAGTTAAAGTACCCCAGCAACCTAATAAGACAGATTGTGGCTATTTTTCGATTCATTATTTAAAAAAAAATGTTGAGGTCAGTTTACTAATTATTCTACCATCAAGCATAAATCATTTAAATCATACCATATTTTTAGAAGCCGATCATAGATTACACTTTTCCAACTGTTCACTTGGAAAATTGGTTCCATACTGAAGAGGTAGTTGAGAATTGCAATAAAAGAAAAGAACTAAGTAATATTATAATAGCTAGTATAAAATTACAAGAATCTATTTTGCCTAAGGGTTTTGAACTACCAAACCAAAAATTTAATGGTCCTCGTGTAAAAATACAGTATAACCCCTAAAATTAGGAAGTGACTACTATCAACTGTTGGTATTTTAATGATCAGTATTATGGTGACCACAATGAAGAGTCAGATGAAGTCATGAAGAAGTGGAATGGAAATTGCATGAAAGCATGAAATTAATGAAGAAAACGAAGACGACAGTTCAGAGTGAGTAACAAGATACTTATTTAGTATTTATTTATACTTTGTATATTACAGTGGACGCCGCTTATAAGACTCACTTTGGGACCAGCACAAGTGAGTCTTATAACCGAATGAATCTTACAGGCAAAATGGAAAAAAAAATTAATTACGTATTTATAAATTTTATTTTACTACATATTTTGCTTTGATTTTAATATTTTAACACATATTATATATTACATACTTTATTATTGAATAAATTTAATAATACTGATAAAAAAACTAAAATTATAATAGGTAAATATTATATATAAAAATATCATAAAAATTATACATTAATAAAAAATTATAAAGGATGTATGTACATATAATGTATTTATTATTTATTTTAAAAAATTATTTTTGAAAAAAATTTGTAATTTTAGTGTGTTTTTTTATTTTGTTCTAATATTTGGAAAATATACTGTTAGTATTCGTATTGTATATTAAAATTATTACCACGGTGATGGACAGCTCTCCTTAACACGTCTAAAGCCTCCAGAACCAGATAATCGTTGCGATAAATGTGAACTTTTATCTGTGTTAAAAATTATTATACCTTATAATTATAAGGTACCAACAGAAACTAGAAATAAGTAACATGAATATTATTTAATTTTTCAATACCAATTTATTTCTAAATTATAACCAAAAAAGTTTATTTTCTACTATTTATTTTACGAAATTTGAGTCTTATAACCGAAGTGTTGAGTCTTATACCCGATTTTTTTTTTATGGCATCCAATATTTTTTAAATAATATTCATGTAAAGTTTAATTTTTAATGAATTTCGACGTTTTGTGTATATTGATGTGCCAATAATTTAAGGAACCAATGGTCATTTGAATTTTGGTTTTAATTTGTAAAGTGTCAACAGTTAGTGATGATAATAGTATACGTATGAGCAATGAGCTTCGATTCACTGTTGTACACTTTTCACTTAAATACCTATAGGTAATATAATTTGTGTTCTATCCATAGAGTAATATAGAGGAGAAATTCTGAATTGATATTGAAGTGTAAATAGAATCATTTTTTAGTGTCACCATTTCACCAAATTTGAAATACTGTAACAATATTAATTTGTTTGGAAACATAGACTACCTGTCTTCCTAATCATCCATTACATAGAGTATTAATTGAGTTGTTTATATGTCTATGGTTGTATTACTATTAGGTACTATATTTAGTTTTAATAAAAACTTCAAATAGTTTTTATTATTATTGTAATTTTTTGCATAATTTGATGGTACTACCTACTTGTATTAAATTATTTTAACACAAAAGTATTGTATAACGTGATGAGACATGTATAGACCAGGGCCGTAGCCATAAGCGCACATTCAGTCTTTAACTTGGGAGTAACTTGGGCTAAACTGTTTTACCACAAAGTAAAAGGTTTTGTCCCCCACACCCCCCTATACAATTATACATACCAAACATAAATTAATTTAATTTTAAATAAAATTATAAATCACAACATTAAAAAAAAAATCAAAGTAGTGAATCAAATTTTCAATAAAGAATTTTTTTGTCCAATATATAATCTGTTAAATACTTTCATTTAAAATAATAAATCAATTAACTAAACATTTTAAATAATTAATAAACTATATATTTATCTGAAAGAATTACAAATTAAAAATAAATAATATTAAATCTTATCTTTTTGAATCTTCCACTACTTTCATCATTTTTGTTTTTTATATTTGTTTTATTACATTTAAATATACTAAACATATTATGTAAGTACACAAATTAAATATAAATCACATAAACTACTTTACACCGCACTAGTAAATTGTTGGTAGGTATTATGTAGAAAATTGGAAAGAATAATAAAATAAAATTAGTCAATATCAGCTAGTACTATTGTCATTTATAGGGCTGAGGACTTCTAGTTTTTTCATATTTTTTTAGAAAGATCGTAGAAAAATTCTAGTGAATAACAAATGTGTTTCATAAATCCATGAGATCAAATTAAAAATTTTATTTTGCATATTTTTTCATTATTGCATATAAATGCATATTTGAGTATATTAGAAAGATTAAGAACATATTTGGCAATTTTCGAAATAAGTTCTTAAATTAGCTTAGACAAAAAAGAACAAAGTGGTAAATTTTCCATTTCAAAATAATATTTTTAGTATCGGTTACGGTTAGGTAATTTCCTATCTGACCGATGAAATAGATAAAACCGAAACGCTTATAGGTAGTGAATTTCAGTTGTCCGTCATATTTCGTCGCGTACTCGTATTATTGTTCTGCACACTGAAATATTTTCGTCGAGTAATTATTTCATCTCCTTCAAATTTTTTATCCAATCATAACAAGATGGGGAACCTGGTTGAAAGCAGCTATTTATTATTGCGATAACTACGAACTAATACAAGATATTATTACATCGTTTGATGAAAAAGATTCTGTTAGTGTTGAAAATTCTCAAAAGTACTTAAGTGATCCAGACGTTGCTTCAAATCTGGTATACATTAAATCAAACTTTGGATTTTTGCCCGATGTAATCACTTGCCTTGAAGCAAAAAATATGCCTTTATCCGATGGAATTGAAATAATAGAAAATGCCTATTTAAAATTGTCACAAACTACAGGTTCAGTGGGGAAATTAGTGCAGCGAAAACTAGACGATGTTTTAGCAAAAAATAATGGCTATAAAACATTAAATATAATTTCAAAAATATTGAATGGAGAAATTACTTCAATGGATGGCTTACCAGACGAATTAAAAGCAAATGAATTGTTATTTTTTAAATATGCACTGCTAACTTCCGTAGATGTGGAACGATCTTTCTCAACATATAAAACATTGTGAGTAGATAACCGACATTCGTTTCAAGTTGAAAATATAAGGAAATACCTTGTCGTTCAATGTAATAGTAAAGGTAGGTAGTACAACATTTAGTTAACTTAGTACATATTCGAGATAAAAATTAATTTTACAAAATACCTTTTTATATTTCCAGATGAAGGAGATGAAAACGACGACGAAGAAATGTAATTTTTAAATACTTTTCAATAAACTACCTAACCATAATGTAATTTTTACTAATTTTTTTAAAATAAATATTATAATAACTAATAAAATAAAATAAAATAATTTTTTAGAGCATATTTTAAGTGCATATTTCTTGATTTTTAAGTGCATAAGTGCATGCATATTATTAGATTTTTAAGTACTAGAAGTTCTCAGCCCTAGTCATTTGTCACCAACTCGAGAACACATTTGAACAACTAATGGAATCAACTACATATCTTTGATTCATTTATGAGGATCCCTCTTTTGATTATAATTTGTTCTAATGTTCTTAATCACTTTTAATAACTCTTAAGATTAATCTATGCGTTTTAATTGCTTACTTAATTAACGTTAAATTGATGTCTAATTAAATTGTAATTCTGTTGTTTACATATAATATTTGTTGTAATTAATATTCTACTATTATTCTAATTTATACTGTACTTTAATGTTATAGGAGCAACCCGTATATTTTGTAATAAATAAATAAATAAATAGTACTATACTACTAATAAGAATAGAAGGACGACGGTTGAAAATGTCTGTATTATCAAACTGCGGCTATTACAAAATTACATGATCGTATTGTAGAACATGGTGTTAAAAAACTAGGTACCCGTGTATTGGTTGTGGTCTAGACAAATTAGACTGGTTAATAGTTAAAGGTACTATCGATGATTTGTTTCAAAACGTCGGATGTTCGATCAAAGTTTGTCATTTTACACAATTCAGCCTTAATTGCACAAAGTTCTATAAAATGAAGTTACTTATGTTTTAATGTTTTCCAGAATCTGTCATTAGAGTCACAAATGCTCCGAATCCATCTGTTGTAATACGTTATGAAAATATTAAAGACATAGGTAGGCGAGAATTTGAAAAATTAAACATTATATTATATTCTCAGAAAACTACCACACTACCAGTATATTGGGATGAACATTTTCAGTCAGTCGATGATAAATACTGCTTCAAATCACGATACAATAAGGACTGCCTGGTGGATCATGAAGTTGGTCAGTGTTTGCATTACGAAAACATGGAAGCTAATGTATTTGTTAGCGTCACAAACAAAAACACAACATACCATTTTTCATACGAAACTTGGAAAATTTAAAAATTAAAATGATATTAAAGCAAGACCGTTGCCGAACTTTCACAATTTATAACATAAAAAATCATAAATATGAAAATCTAGTTAACCAAAAAATTGTATCCCTAATTTGTTCATCATTTTTTAGAATTAACACCATGTGTAATTTTTGAAATAAATAATAACTAATTACTCGCCATTTTTAAGTTAACAAAATATATTTTTGTTGTGATCAAACTTCACGAGCTTACTTAAATTTATGTCAATATACAATTATTATTATTTTACTTACACTTAGTTTGGCTAGATGAAGCACTATACATAACTGCACCTTGGACTAGGATATAAGGTCACATTTGAATCTAAGGTCCTGACACAGTAGTGTCAACCACAGAATTAGCTTCAACTATTAGCCCATCGATCCAAGAACCCCTAAAAGTATAATACATTGTTAACAAAACTTATGTTAACTATAATTATTTAGTTAATACAATTTATGTATTATTCTAATAAATGTAGTAACAAAAATATAATGAAAATACACTGATTAATCCAAGCAATATTTCTATATGGTTTGTTGGTCTGGGGTAAGGTATAATTGAGTAGGTTAGCTGTTAGACCACTAAAATTACTACAGAGAAAAATCCTTAGAATTTGTATAATATGTAGAAATACTTTGGTAAGTTTACAATTTTAATCAGAATAAACTTTGAATTGTATTTATTTGTTTTGTAGATAGCACAATTTAAGATAGTAAAAATCGTGGTAGATAGCACAGATTATGTGACAACAGATTGTGCACTTAGACGTATACCACGGACTAAGATATACCTTATCTCTTTTTCTCTAATTTTTTTTTTAAATTGAAGCACTATTACTGCTCCAAATTTTGTCCTCAAACACAAAAAAAATACAAATAAATGAATAAACACACATCATTGTAAAATCAATATACATTATTCATTATTCATCACTCCGTTCGGAATCTAAAATGACATACATGAAAAATACATACAATTCAATGTATTCATTTTTAAATACGATTCTATTTAACTAACCTGATTGCCTGATAACCCATTCTTTATTTTTGGAAAAACGAATTGACTTAATATTTTCATCATTTCGTTTACTTCGTTCGCCACACAGTTATAAAACAAACATTATTGCCTTTCGTAGCTATGATAATATTAATAATAATTGGTGAATTGACGAAATAGTTGGAAATTATGTCACCGCGGCTCTTGCAAACTGCAGGAGTGCTGAGTTGTCAATGTTGTAGTGAAATAATAATTATTTAATTATGTCATATTATTGTGTTTGTGTCAAATGATATTTACATTTTATTCTTTTGCTGTATTATTTGTACAATAGACATTAAAATAGATTTTTGTCCATAGCGTTGACACATATAGTTTGTGAGCGTTGACGATTGTTATTCATTATTGTTAATATTTCATTATTCATATTTACTCCGTATCGCAATTTATTTTTAACATAAACGCCCGAACACCGATGGTAGAACCACGGCTATAGATACTAATATACTAGGGTTACGGGACGGCCCATCAAAACCATATATCAAAAGCGGCGTTCTACAGGATTTCTAATAACTGTTAGCGCTCCCAGTGAATAATAGCAAAAACTAAATAAAAAACAGTGGTTTTGAAATTTTGAGGGGATGTCAAAATATATTTTTTTGAAACAATTTAACAATAATTTATTGTTTTCCGTAAATAGTGTGAATATTATAAAACCTAATATCATTGTCATGACTATTGTTTATTTAATTACATTTCCCTCTATTTTGATGTGCATTGTACATTATAGCACATAAATTATAAATATCAATGTATATTATATTATTTCAGATTTTGAGTTAATATACAACATAAATCATAATACTTTTAAATGTCTCATTGTTGCATACGAGAACCAAATACAATTTCCAAAAACACATTTGGCATTCTAAAAGATGACCAAAAAAAATAAAATGGGAAGAAGCACTAGGAATCATTTTTAAAAAATGGGATTGTATTTGCTCTAGTCATTTTAAAAAAGCAGATATAATTAGTACACGGAGTTCAGGGGAAGGTCATAGTAAATATACTGTAAGTGTTTATTACATAGATTAAAATCTGTCTAAATTGTATATATTATTTATTTATAAGATATGTCTGAAACGACTACGATTAAAATCTGGAGCAGGAGCAGTACCAGTCATTGGCTGTACAACAACTACACTTAATCATACCCAATCTGTAGAGGTTTGTAGTTTTATTGTATACAATTTAAGCCTTAAAGCTTAAAGATATCATATAAAATGCTATTCACATAAATATATTATTTTATAATTTTGTAGATTTTTGAATCTTGTAATACCAGCCAACATTCATTGTCAATAGAACACTCTAATAATGTTTCATCTTCAGTAGTTTTAAGTGACAAATTGCAGGAGCCCGTGCCTAAAAGAATAAAGGTTATTACATTTATTGGAATTAAAATTATAAATAATAATTATTATTATACAAACATTATAATATTTAATTATTCTTTTTTTGCCAATTTTTCAAAAAAATCTTTTTCAGATTGAACCATTGAATGTTCTTATAAATTTGACATTATATCAAAGTGTTTATAATAATATAAGTTTAATTAATATTCCAAATAAATGGCAAACAAATATAGAGTTAATACAAAATAAGTAGGTATATAATAATTATTGTTTTCTAAAAATTAAGTTCTTTTCAAAATAATTTTACCAGATTCGTCGAAAAACAACTTATTATAATTAATCGTATTTGTTTAAAAGTATTTAATTAAAATGTTTATGTAATATTAAATAATTTTATGTTAAATTAATAACTATAGAATCAAAAATTATTTTACATTTGAATAATAAAGAGGTAATCCCAATAGAAATTGGGATAGAACTTGACTATATAAAAAAAACTTTGAAGATATTGTACAATTTTTAAACATGTTGGACAATGCTAATTTATAATTTATATTATTATAATGTACAATTGTTTTTTTATATAATATATATAGTTACAATGATATATGTGTGTGGTGTCAATGACTTTTATATTCAATAAAAAAAAGAACAAACTAGGCTTTTAAATGAGAAAATTACTAGAGTATTTTTTTCTTCCAATAAAAAAAAAATCACTGCAGAAAATTCATAAAACTGTAAGTAAGGTGAAAAAAAAATTTCTCCGTGCTACAAACAAAATTAACAGATTAGAGAATAAGCTAAATGAAATAAAAGATAAAATAAAAAATATAAATTAAGAAAATCTTGATAATCTTTAAGAAAATGCAGGAATCCCTCAAGGACAAGTTGAAATGATCAAAGAAATATTTTCTGCAGCTAAAATTAAAAATTCCAAAAATAGGAAGTATAGCAAGAATTGGATGTTATTATGCTTATTATTTTAAATAAGGTAGTAAATATCAACTATTTCAGTAAAATTGTAAAATATTATGCTTACTTTAAATAACAATTGTATAATAGATCTCCTGGTGGTTATAAATACCTTAGACAACAAAATATTTTACCTTTGCCATGTACTTCATCAATACTTCATTTCGAAATCCATTTGATAGTAATAAAAAAGTGTATGTCTTCTCAGATTTACCACACTTATTGAAAACAGTACAAAATAGATTGTATAACAAACAAATCTTAAAAGTAAGATATGAAATAAAATTATTCTTTGATAAAAAAAATCTTTAGCTTTACTACAATTCTATCTTTGTGTTATAATATTAACAATCGCATCACCTATAATTGTTTAGATCCATCCATGATCCAGATAAAGCTTGTATCTATAGCCGTGGGTAGAACCAAGTTCTAAACGCATCTGCTGTACAATAATTATTATTGACTATTTAGATATGTCTCGAACACTCGACTATAGTCGAGTCTTGCTTATTGCTGATGGCTGATCATTGGCATCATAGAGGCTTTGCCACTGAATTCAGTTAGTCAGTGTACATCGGTATACTATTTAGTATTTACATCATTCACAGTTAATTACAGAATACATATTTGCCAAGCAGTCACCCACCACCTAAAATGGTAAACGGAAAAAAAGTCTCCCGTTGCAGTTTAAATAAAACAATATTTCCACTATACTTGTTATATTATTTATAAAATAAATTGGGCTGACAAATCTCTTGTCTGTATATAGTAAATGACAATTTATCAACAATTTTTAATTAATATATTATAATTTTATATTTTAACATGTTTTGATGAAGACAAATCTGCAGATATTCCAAATTTTTTAAAACAAATAGGTCAAAATATATGAAAGAGATTTTTTATGACTGAATGAATATACATTTTTATATTTTTAAATAATATTATTATAAGATATTTTTTCTTTTTCAAATTTTAAATAATTTATTATAATTTTATAATTTAACATTTTTATGAAGACAAATCTGCTGCAGATATTATTACTAATTTTTTAAAACAGATATAAGAAAGAGATTTTTAATAACTAAATAAATATACATTTTTATATTTTTAATTAAAATTATTATAAGATATTTTTTCTTTTTCAAATTTTTAATTAATTAATTATAATTTTATATTTTAACATACATATTTTGATGTCAACGTTTTGATAAAGACAAATCTGCAGATATTCCTAATTTTTTACATTAATATATTTTTAAATAATATTATTATAGGATATTTTTTTTTCTAAATTTTTAAGTAATATATTATTATTTTATATATTGTTATATATGCAACGGGAGACTCTTTTTCCTAATATCACCTAACATAATTCTGGGGTATTTGGCCCACAAGCCATACTTGTATATGGGTTCAGTGCCACTGATACTGTTTACTAATTGAATATTTTCAGATAATTTTTTTTTAATTGATACACAATAATATTCTACACCCCCTATCAAGCTCAGATTTTTTACTTTATTTTAAACAATGATATAAAATAATTTGTAAAAATCTTAAAATTGTTTTTTTTTTTAAAGTTTGAGATTAAAATATTAAAATATTTTATAACTAAGATAGATGCGGGCTGTAAAATATTTCCCTCTATCAGTTAAAAAAAAAAATCAAATTTGATTGATTCTACGTGTCAGGATCATTATTCCCGTAAAGTGTGACAAAATAGCATTGGCACTGGGCACCTTAATTGATATCATAGAAATTCATGGCAGATTATTTCAGCTCGGTGTATCATTTCAGTTGTTAAGGGAATTTTCTATAACAAATACAAATTTAACAGATTTTGACCCATAAACTTGTTTGAAAATATTCTTACAAAAAAAAAAATTAATTGCAATATAATATTTTAAATAATATACCCTACTAATATATACAACTCACTCGAAAATGTTCAACTTCATTCTCACGGACATGCGATCTTAAGTCTTCTGGAACACCATCTCTGTGCACAAAAATGCAACTAGGTAATGTCTCGTTTATATCCTTGTACGGTTGTACCTGACCAAGGTCTCTGAAAATTAATAAAATCATTTTTTTAAAACTATAAAGTGTTTACATATACCTACGTCCTACGTGTCACATAAAATGACTATATATTACTGTGTATTTACTATACACAATTATAATATTATAGATTTTGATTGAAACAATTTAGTTACTTTTTTGACCTCTATTATGTGTCGGCGTAGTCCGTAGTGAAACAAAGCGCAACACTAAAATATTTTAATATGTCTGAAAGCTTAAACAGTAACGAGCGTCCGTGCATCAAATATACACCCGTGTTACACACTACTACTCTAGCACACTACCGTAGTACACTTCATAATATTATTATTGTGATACGCCGACGGGCGACGACTGCGGACTGAATACATCGCGGAACAGAAAAATCATGAAAACAAAATTTCATGGATGAAAAAATATCGATATATCCTCCTGAGCATAATATTATAAATTATAATATATAATATGATGAAATTATGATCCAAGGATACATCGGATTCACAGCAGCTACGTCGTGTTTCGTGGTGCACGTGGTAACCATGGTTTTAACTCGTAACCGCGTTGGCACATACATTTCGAGTTATTACGAGCTACCAAAGAAGTGACATATATTCCAATGTTGAATGTTCCAATATTCCAATGCTGTATACCTAATACCTATCATAGACTTTTTGTGAAAGCTCAACAAAACGATATGACTTGGCAAATCGAAGTGGAAATGTATTAAAAGCAATACATTCGAATTTCGAGTGGCCTTAAAGTTGTTGGTACTATATTATGTGATTCAAAGCAGGGCCAGATTTACGCATAGGCCCGTGAGGCCCGGGCCTAGGGCGGCAAATTTTGTAAAAAAAATGAAAAAAAAATCATATAAATATTTTATGCATTTATGTTACTGCGTAAATTGATATTATATAATATTTATTTAATAGATATAAATATATCATATAAAATATTAAATTTATTAGTAATAAATACTACATTTGGGGGAGAGGGGGGGGGGGGTAAAGTGGGGTAGGGGCGGCATATTTAAAAGGGCCTATGGCGGCATCTGTTCTAAATCCGGCACTGGATCAAGGTACTACAAACACAGCTGCTATTAATATATTAATAAATGATACAATTATACAAAGGCGTTCTATTTGCGCCAAAATAAAGAATATACTGATACGTTTTATGAAATTGATTGTGGTGTAGAACGAATTAATAGGTTGTTGTTGTTCACTTGTATGATTCTCCACATCTCTTAAAAGGCAATCGTAACAACCCTTTAAATATAAATCTTATGTTTACCGTCAATGGCCATCAAAGAGAAGCATGTTGGAAGGACATCATTGATTTATATGAATTGGATAGTGTCGCTCAAGATGTCAAAATGTTAAACGTTTAACAAGAGAACATGTCATTCCTGGTGAAATAAAAAATATGAAAGTCAAGAATGCCTCTCAAGTTTTTAGTCAATAATATAACATAAATGTTATTACTAAATTAATGTTTATGATCATATATTAATTTAGTTTTTAATTTTAATTTCAGGAAAGAATATAATGAATCAAAAAGCTGAAGATACATTGTGTTTATTTTTTGATAAACTGTTTGATTCGGTTAATGGTAGCTATGATAAGGTGGTGAATGGTAAAATATTTCGTACAGCTGTCAAACCAAATTCTCCTCATCATCAGCTTTGGAGAGAATCTTTAAAAGTGCTTGATAAATATATTTTGTAAATCCTGTGTCCAAGGAACGTTCAAAACCCCAACCACCCACTCTAAAGAACTGGGTAAAAACCATTAAAGGTAACAATTTTTTATATTTCAAAATTATATATTATATATAATGTTATTATTGTTCTATAATCTATTCTTAATTCGGTCTTGTAAAAAATAAATTTAAAAGTATTGAAGTACTTGTCAGATACAGATAATTATTTTGAAAATAATTTAAGAGTACATACTTGAATATTTAATAAAAATGGTATCTAAAGTATTTGAATACTTTTAAATAAGACTGTCTTAATCCATTATATAATATTATAAGATGTTACATTGACACTAACCTATTTGAATTCTACAGGATTTCAGACGATTTGTTCCACTATGCAAAATTGTGGTATTCGGTCTCTTCTATTACAGAATTTCAACCAAGATTCGTTAGAAAATATGTTCGGTGCATTACGTGCTTTAGGTTATAGATATAATAACCCTAACTGTATGATGTTTTCTTCAGCATACAAAACGTTATTATTAAATAACCTTGTGTCAAGTCATTCACCAAGAAGCAACTGTGAAGAAGATTTGGGAGCTACTACACTAGAAGAACTACTTCTTTAGCACAGTATCAGACATTATTTAAAATATTTACTGACAACCAAATTAATCAAGACGAAGAAGAAGGTAATTTAGAAAACCGTGTGGCTGATGGACCATTGAAGGTAAAATGTAATTCTAATATTGAAACAATTCAATTGGAAAACCAAATAAAAAGTTATATCGCTTGTTACATCATAAAAAAGCTTAACACGACTTTTCTTAAAAATTGTCCTATTTGTTTGCATCAAATTTGTACTGAACCTATACATATTGATGATCATCAACTTGCATTAAGCAGAGACTACTGTCTTGGTGATAAATATAATTTAAAATATCCAAATACAATATTCTGTAAATTAATTCAGGACATCATTGATATGATTGCTAAAATATTACCGTCGATATGCCATCATCTAAATTTGAAAACAGAAATTATAAACGCAATCAATCAAAATTTTAATACAAATGTAGTCGAGTATCCAGATCATCCGTTACTTTTTGGAAAAAAAATTAACAAATTTCACTGTTAAAGTTATGCTACATACCTAATAAATTGGTGTACTCAAGTAAACCATTTACTTGCTGGGACCATTGATCTATCAAAAAATGAAATTGATCATATAAAAATTAGTGCTTTTTCGAGGTATAAAACTTTTTCTAAAAAAATTAAGTATAGAAAATGAAAATATTAACTTAAATTGTAACAGTTCATTATTATTATTATTTTTTTTTTTTAATCATACTCCTCTTTTCTTCATCTAGAGTACAGTATTTTTTTCACAATGTTTGATTTGATTTAATTTTTTTTATTATTCTCTTTATTTAATAAGATATTAATTATAAAATATATATAATTATATCATTGCAATAACAATCGTCCTTAACATTACAAATTAATTCATATATTTCAACTCTATTTTTATTAATGTAAGTAAAGATATTTTATACCTATGTTGACGAATTTATCACTTAGCTGTATTATTATTATTATTATTATATCTACTTTTTATTATCTAATATTAATTTTGCAATGTATTAGTTCATTCGTTGTAAACTGTATTCATGTCTGTTATTATGTATCTATTATTATGTTTTTATTGTTATGAAATATAAAAAATGTATATTTTTTACTGTAAATATAAATTGTTTGAATATTGTATTAAATATTGTCAAAATATGTTTTATAATAAAAAAACAAAACCAAAAAAAAAATGTTTATTATTATTTTGTTGTTGTTTTTTCCATTAATTAATTAAAGGTGTTTTCATTCGATTAGCAAATAATATCTTATTCATATTTTTATAAGGTATTTCAGTATTTATTTTGAAGTAACGTACAGAAAATAATGGGTAGTAAATTGAGAAAAAAATGATGTCATTAAATAATAATTTAAAAATAGCGGAAATATGTTTTGGACCAGGACGTGACGAACTGACGAGAGCCGCCGCGCCGCCTCCGCCACCGTAGTTCTTTGCGTCGTTCACCGGGAGCGCTTTTCACAATGTTCCGAAAAATAACACGGTAGATGCCTCCTATCCTTAAGTATACTTGTCTATGATCCAATGTGAATGCCGGTTTGATCGTAACGACATAACACACGACTTAACCTAACAGCTAACAAAACCGCGAAATGTGAATCCCGCGTTAAATAATAAAGTCGTTCTTTGTTCGTTTTCAAATTAATCTCGTATGTCCTATTGTTCTATAATTGGTTTGACCATCCAAAATTAAATGTTCAAATCATTCACCTTTTGTTTTCTAGTGTAGAGTTAACACTACCGTGTGCAATTTAGACTTGATCAATTTATTATAATATATGTGCCTATAATCTATTTAATAATAAAATAAAATATTTTTACACGGATTTGTCCAATGTCTTCGAATAAAGTATTCAATGTTAAAGACAAGGTCTTTGCAAAAATACGAGGTTATCCTGCTTGGCCTGCAATAGTGTCCAGCGTTAAATTTGTTTTGCCGTCACACCCATCACGACAGAGGTATAATGTTTATTTTTATGGAACCGGCGAGCGCGGCCACTGTAAACCGGAGGAACTCTTTCCGTACGAAGAATACAAGTCAAAACTAGGAAAACCAAATAAACGTAAACATTTCGCTGAAGCTTTATTACAAATCGAAACCGATGAAGATAATTCAATTCTTCCTGACGATGATCCACAAGCGTTCGTTACACCGAGTAACACTAGTGAAATGGATCGAGGATCGCTCGAAGTCAAATCTGTAAACGTTAATGAAGTTGAAAAATCAAATGAAACTAATTTTGAAAATGAAAGAAAATTAACAACCAACGAATCTACTTTGTCTAAGGGTAGAAAAATTGTTGCATCCAGAACGAGTTTGGGTCTCTCTATTTCTAAAGGAAAGAAAAGAAAAATATCTGACGTACAATCTGAAGCACCGTTGAAGAAATCTCGATCAAATAAACCAAAAATCGTAGGAAGTTTAAAGCTTAGAGCAAGAAATCGAGCCCTAGCATTGGAGGAACAATTGGAACGTAGAATATTTGAAAAAGGAATTAGTAGACAGCAGGTTAGTATGCTGATGTTATTTAATCTTTTTGATACCTGAAAAAATTCCATTGATGAGATATAATAATTTAAAATTTAAAGGAGCACAAAACACAAAAAATTAACTTGAACAAATTTTAAATTCTAAGAAAAATAGTTGAAGGGTAACTTTGTAGTTTTCTACTTACATTACGTTATGAGAAATTGATAAAACCCGTGACGTCATTGAAACAGGCTTGCTATAATTGTCTATCATGAAAATCATGTAAAAATGTGTGAAAATTGTTCGCTTCACACAATAATTTACCTATCTTTAAAGTATACTTTCAAATTTTTGTTGAACGTATGTGTGTACATACTGAAAACATGAGTGTAACCAGAAATGTTGTGTTTAGTTTTTTTGAATTATTCAAAACCTTTTAAAATAATATTTGTTAAGCATGCCTCTTTAACTGATTAAAAAAAAAAAATGTTCTATTAAAATTTTGATACTTTTATTGTCTTTAAAAAATGACATATTTATTTGTAAATCAAGCATAAAATATAAAATGTTTAGGTTGGTAAATCATTGTATTGAGGCAAGCAATTTTTATATGTAAGACAGGAAATGTATGCCATGTCTGGCCTAATGATATCATGTGGCTATTGTAAATATCATAATATCTTCTTAAATATTAAAGTTTTAACTTTAAGGTTATAACCTCCTTATAAGTAAGTTATAGGTACATTATAATGAACCCCTATAAGACAATCATTTCCTTACAATTGAAAATAAAACAGTCCTGTATAGCTTATATTCAACCGCTATAACGGAAAAATCAGTTGGTACCAAACAAATCTGTTTTTAATAGTTCTGACTATAATAATTTAATGAAAACATTTTTTATGTTGTGTGCTTCTTTAATTTTTTTAAAAAGTTATATTTATGTTTATTGATATTATTATAAAGTGATTATTTACCAATCATTCTATAATAATTTAATAATGTTTTTATTGAATTTCGGACCTAAATGATTTTTACCATTTAAGGAGTATTTTGTAGTACATTCTTCTTTTTTTTATTTTAAATACTAGTTACTAGTTAGATACTAGCTAGCTCTCACAATAATGAAAAGAAAATAGCTATCAGAATGTTTTTGTTAAGCTTATTATTATGATTATCAAATTAAATTATTCAAACTTAGAACTTACTGCGTTATAGATGAGTAGATGACATATCATCCCAATAGCAGTCAAACTTGACCAATTTCTCTCAATGAATTTGACTCATCTCAGTCTGCCACCCTTCATACTCCTAGTATTTTGTTCATCGTCGAGTGCACTTGAGTTCTATAATAACTTTTTAAGAATATTTGACTTTAACGGGCACATGTCTGATTATAAGGAATTATTATATTCAATTTTTTTCTTTTAATTTTGTTGTTTTTTGTTTACTTTGTTATTACTATAATTAAAGTATCAGAACCAAATAAATTAAATAGTAAGTAATAAGAACACTTAACCTCCGAGTTATTATTACTAACTGATTTCAAACCACTTGCAGAATAGTTTGTGCATCTGGTTAGATATTCTTGTTTCAAAAAACTCAAACTGTGTGTGGGTCCTACGATAATCGTTTTACATTAAATAGATATTTTACTTATTATGTACTCTGAATCAGTTTTATAAGTTAGTAAATTTTAATAAATTATTATTAATTAATATAATTTTTAAATCATCATTATATGGGATCTTTTAAACCTTTTTATCCTTATGAGTTATGAGTTAAATAAGTATAAAATTAGAACACCTTGTGGTAGATATAATAAAAAAGTTAAATATGTATTATGCTGTTCTAATACAGAATATACTAGTTTTTTACACTATATTCCCCTTCCCCCTTTGCTGTTATTTTGGAATATATCACCGGACAAAACCCTGTGCCCGCTTGATATATTCTTTTTTGAAACAAATTATCTAGGAACCTAATATTTTTAATGAAATAATAAATAATAAGTATTCAATATGTGACTTGAACAATTATTGAAACTAATTATTTTTTATTTATTTATTTGATTATTTTGTAAGTGATTACTTGACTACAATTATTGGATATTCAAATACCCAAAAATAATTTCAGAAAGTCTACATGCTACTGTAATAGCAGTTTTATTACAAAATAAAACTTATACTACAATCATTATAAATAATAATAAATAAAATAATAAATATTTATTGGCCAAAAAGAAAATGCATAGTGATTAGATATAGTTAAATTACATAAATAATGGCCCATCTCACCACTGAGGATAACCTCTTGTCGGTGATAATGGAGTACTATTAAAGGATTAATATACATTTATAAATTTTATAATAATTTCGAAATTGTTTGTAAAAAACTGCGTCATATTTGACTATAATTCAAAACATAAATAGACATATTAAACAGTAATAAAATGATAAATTGCTATAAATAAATATAATATAATGTATAGAAGTACAACTAAAGTGGAATAGATAGGTAAATAGACTACATTATATTCACCGGTACATTACATAGGCTGTAGAACACTAGTATTATTTATCAACCATAGTTTAATAGTGTTTATATATTTTATAGGACGTACTGTTAATAATTTGTATTGGAATATCATTTAATAATCTCAAACCCACTTGCGAAAAACATCGACTCGATTTGAATATATGAACAGTAGGGATTTCTAAGTTGTTTTTTTGAGGTGTGTTATAGTATCTAGATTTAAACTCAATTAGATTAAATTTGTAAGTATAATATAGGGCATTTCTGTAGAATAATTGTTGCGTCGTAAAAACTTTAAATTCATTAAACAGATCCTTAGTAGGATTTGTTTTTTGTTTATTTAAAATTATTTTAATTATGCTTTTTTGAGCTCTGAGTATTTTATTGCTTCCTATAATACCTAAGCCACCCCAAGCGGTTATTCCGTATTGTAAAATGGATTGTGTCATGGCAAAGTATATTAAACTTAAGGTCTGACTGTTAAGGAATTTTCTTGCATTAATGAACAGATAGTGCATTTTCCATAGTTTCATTATCGTGTTATGTATGTGTGTATCCCATTTTAGGTGTTGATCAAATATGATACCTAAAAACTTAATAGTTTCCGTTTTTTAATAACATAACATGAACAGTTATTCGATTCACAATCTATATCATGGATTTTAATTGAATTTGAATTGGACTGGGTTCTTTTGTCTAGGGTGAAATTGATATAATTAGATTTAAATTATGTTTAAGAAACCATGCATTTAACAAGTGCAGGTCCGTTTCTGCTTTTAGATGAACTTCGTCCCAATTGTCCCCTGATATAAGAATGGCGGTATCGTCTGCATAAGAATATAGTTTACCGTGGATATTTAAATGATTAAGTGAAGAGACATATATAATATATAAAATAGGTGATAATACTGTTCCTTGAGGAACCCCCATTGTAATTGTGACTTCATTGCTAAGTGTGTGGTTAATTCTCACTTGTTGTTTTCTATTATATAAATAAGATTCTAATAATTTTAGTGGTTTATTGACTATACCTATTGATTGTAATGTACATAATAATGATTTGTGAGAAATGCTGTCGAAAGCTTTACTGAGGTCTAGGAAAATTCCTAACGTTTTTTTATTTTGGTTTAAGTTACTATAAATATTCAATGGAAAGCCGTGCTAAGGCATCTTCTGTTCCTAGATTTTTTCTGAATCCATATTGAGATTTAGGTAGGATATTATTTTCTTCTAAGTAATTCAGAAGTCTTGTTTTTATGGCCCGCTCAAAAATTTTTGAAAAAATATTTAATAAGCTAATAGGTCTGTAATTATTTATTAGTTTTTTATCCCCGTTTTTGTAATTAGGAGTTACTATGGCACTTTTAAAAGAATCAGGTATGGTACCTTCCCATAGTATTGTATTAGAAATATGTGCTAAGATCTCTGATATTGATTCTTTAATCTGTTTAACTACGTTGATTGATATTCCGTCTTTACCTGGGGCCGAGTCACCTTTCATATTTGAGATAATATTATTCACTTCTAATGTATTTATTTTTCTTAAATACAAGGATTGATTAGAGATATGCTTGTCAATCGATGCATTTGATTGGAAATATTGTTTTTTTGTAGTATTGTTTTGGGTACCCATTGCAGCAAATAGCAAAATATTGATTAAATGCGTTAGCTATAAATAGTGGGTTGGAATTTGGAAACAGTTTCATAGGTATTGTTATCGATATTAAAATTAGTGATTATTTGTGTAGGCTGCTTTTGAGTTGTTATTTCTTTTATTGTAGACCACATTTTTTTAGGGTTGCAGAATTTTTTGATTTTGGTACCATAGAAATTCTGTTTCTGTATAAATTTAATATTAGTTAGTTTATTTCTATATGCTTTATATTTATCATTTAGGAGAGTGTTAAAAGGTTGTTTTCTAGTTAAAGTATGTAATTTATCCCTTCTTTTTATTGCACAAATGATACCTGGTGTAATCCACTGGTTTCGTTGATGATTATTATTTTTTCTCCCATAACGTGTAATATTATTTAAATTGTTTTTTATAATTGATGTAAGTATTGTAGTTATTATTTTCTTTTCAGAGTGTTTTGATGTTATTAATTCGTCCCAATCAGTTTTGTAAATTGCCTTTTTGAGTTCTTTATAGTTGATGAATTTATATGAGTTATTATTTGCATTTGTAATTAGGTTTGGAGCGGTTTTATTTAATTGTATAAATAAAGGATAATGATCAGTAATTAGTGAGTCTATAACCGCTGAATAAATATTATAATGTTTGTGATTATCTCTGATGAATATGTAGTCAATGCAGCTGTTGGTTAAAGGTCTTGTGGGGCAATTATTGTATTGAATGAAATTAAAAGAAATCAATAAGTCATAGTATAGTATTGTAGAGTTTGTGGTATCAGATAGATTTATGTTCATATCGCCTATCAAGAGGACGCCACACCCGCATGTGTTGTCTCCGTCTTATAAACGTGTAACATACCAAATTTACGCTTAGTAGTTCACGTTTTATGCCGTTGGCTTAAAAATTAGAGTGAATTGACCTATTATAAAAGTTGATGGTAAGAACTTTATCTGTGTTTTGTGGGAAATCTTTTTACTATAATGCAGTTTTTAAGTGAGTTATGAACATTATTAATTTACATTTATTATACACATATAACTCACTTAAAAACTGAATTATAGTAAAAAGATTTCCAACAAAACACAGATAACGTTTTTACCATCAACTTTTATAATAGGTCGATTCACTCTAATTTGTAAGCTAACGGCATAAAACGTGAACTACTAAGCGTAAATTTGGTATGTTACACGTTTATAAGACGGAGACAACACATGCGGGTGTGGCGTCCTCTTAATATTAACGTAAGTTGTCTATTGGAGTTGAATATATTAGTTATTATTACCTCAAGATCTTCAATAAATTTTATAATATTTCCACTAGGAGACCTATACACTGATATTATTCCATAATTAGTTTTATTAAATGTTATTGTTGTAAACAGACAGTTGGCATCATTCTTGTATTATAAATTCAGCTGTGGTGTAATTTATGTCTTTTTGAATAAATATAACTATGCGGTCCGATTTGCGTGTATGATTTCTAGATATTGAAGACTGATAATTAATTAACGATATTATATATTTTTGATCAATGTTATTACCTAACCATGATTCGACTGTAATAATTATATGGCTTTTATTCTTAATTGCTGCATTTATATTATATTACTTTGTTTTCATGATTCAGTTAATTTAATTGTTAAAAATATGTTGAATATTAGATTAAGATTGTATGTGATAATTAAAATGCTTGTGTTCTATTATAATATACATAAATACTATTATGGTTTTCAGAAATTAAAGCAGACTGTTGATAAAAGTATTACTGCTGATGGAAAAGTTTCTAAAACAACAAATAAACAATCAGAAATTCATAATACAACAAAATCTGTTCTTGGAACTAGTCCTTCCTCAAGTAGTAACATCTCTTCCACCAATAGTGCAAATGTAGAACATGTATCACGTCCCCATCGTAAAATCGAGTCAAAAAAATATTCTGATCATGAAAATGAATCAGAGGTGTCAAAATGTTCAAGACCCATCAAAAAAAATTCCAAAAAGTCAGAAAAGCATAATACCAACAGCAACAATGAAACAGATTCATCGGAACAAAAGAATAAAACAAAAGGTATTATTTTAGTTACATCAGTATTTATTTAATATTTTATTGTTTATTTCTTTGTGGTGATAGTTATTTTTATCAGTTACATACTTATATATCAAGATGAAAAATTGAGTAGTTTTATTTTTAGGAATACATTTTTTAAGAAGCTTTTGCTCCTAAAAAACATGTCTGATATTGATTCATTTAAATTCCAATTTTTATTTCAGTATTTCAAATTTTGTTACTGTTTGTTGTTTTTTTTGAATTTTGAACTTGGGTTATTTTGAAAAATATTATACTTTATTATCATCATTTTTAAACATTTTAAATTTAAATTATCATCTACAATTGTTTTTCTTAATGAATTATTTGGGAATGCTAAACTTTTATTTTTTTAGGCACTAATTCAGAAACAAGAAAGACATCTAAAAGTCGTGCATCAGCATCAGTACTGAATGTTTCAATGGATACAGTTATGAACGGAATGAAAAAAAAAATCAATAAAGACCATGAACTTCCAATAGCATTAAAAGATCTTTTGGTTACTACTTTGTCAGTAATAGAAACTGATTTGGAGGAAGCACATCCAAAAAAAACAACCAAAATTGGTTTATTACATACTGAAATTGATCTGCTAGAATATATACATAAATTACGTCTATCTTTACGAACTGATCATGCTGATTATGAAAAAGCATTAGAGATATTAGAGCACATTATGGAACTAAAAATTAGTGCCTTAATGTTAACAAAACATCAAGAAATTGTTAAAACAATCAAACAATTGACAGTGTATACTGGTAATGGAAAAAAATGGAATCTTAATGAAGAGGAAACTGTTTTTCATAACGATAAGTCAGCCCTAATTCGACACAAAGCTAATGTACTATACAATCAATTTATATCATTGTTCACTATACCTAAGGGGCAATCATTTGAAGATACATTCAATCAAGAAGTCAGAGACTTTTTAGATAAAACTAAACATTTGGCTTCCCGCCAGATGTATGGACTTACTTCAAATAATGATTTTCGTTAATTTTTCTTACTGTTAAAAAATTAAGATGATCTGCTGTATAACATAAATATTCCGCAACTATTATTATATTATTTATCGATGTTATATTGGTTACATTATTTTGTATCCATTATTATAAGTTGTATTAATAATATTAAATGCATTTTTAGTGTTAATCTATGAATTTAGTAACTTTGTTAAGTACCTAATATAATTTATAGTATAATAATGATTAGTAGTTTTTTTATTACACAATGGCATATGCGTACATTTTTTGAACTAATAATAAATATTTATTTTATAAGAATTAGTATATAAGTGAATTAAAACCCATAACGATCAAAATAATTAATTACTAATAAATTAGGTATACTAGGAAATGTTATGGATACAAACTAAGAATAACTATTAATTAAGATGAAAATTGTTACCTTAATAATTGATACAGTTCACAGTATTGCGGTATTTAGTCTATGTTAAATTATAAAATACTATATATACTATACAGAGTGTCCCAGGTCTAATTGACTAATGCAATAACTTTTTTTCTATTCAAAATTTTTAAGTTTTTTTTTTTTTTGTAATGATTTTTAGAGCTCTGCGCTATAATTTGTATATCTTATATTTTATTTTTTTTTTTTTACAACAAAAATAAATAATTTAAATTTTAAATTTCTTGCTAATCACTGTTACTGCTGTAAAAGTTATTACATTAGTCAAATAGACCTGGGACACCCTGTATACAACTACAGTACTACTATATACTATATAGCTGTCCCGCCCGGTGTTGCCGAGCCAAAGATTAAGTTAAGAATAACCTCAAGTGATTTACTTGCAACTAACCTAGCTAGGTTATATAGGCAATTCGACTAAGTCTGATAGACTGAAAATTTGCAAGCTGTCTATTATCAGGTAGACAATCCACCTGCGGTAGATTAAAGACCCGAGTTGCTTAAGTAAGTGAAATCAGAATATAAGCATAAACAATGGTTAAATGGTAACAATATACACATGGTTATCGTTAATTATTATTTTAAGTATATTATATTTACACAAGTTTTCTTGCTTTTCTAGTAAAAGGTACAATCATTATCATCAGCCATCACTAGAACTCGGAACTTACTGCATTTAAAATTTACTTAATGCGTATGCATTTATGCGCTTAAAAAAGTACAAATATGCTTTAAAAATATGCGCTATTTTTTTTTAACGCAACATTTTCATAATTACTAATATTTTATTAAGCTATATGCTTACAGTTGTTAATACTCTTTGGTTGGTATATTTGATGTATCTCTTTAGTGTTATTCTCAGAAGAACAAAATGGTTAAAATGTATATATATTTTTAATTTTTCAAACATGATTTCCAAGTATAAGTATATAAGATAAAATAAAATAAATAAATGGCTTGAAAAATGTTATTGAAATAAAATTATTTATTTTAATTTTCGGGATTTTTGGCGAAAAAATAAAATCAATATATTAATTTATACACGAACAACACCGACTCTCACAAACGCATTAGTCGGAACTGACGTTTAACAATATTATTTATTTACGATTAGGTCTATTATACTCTAGCAATCAACGATAAACATTACATTATTTTCAAAGTATTTATAAATAGCGATGTGGGTGAATAAAATCTGAAAATGTTATGTCAACTTGGGATTTGAGAATCATGATACAATAATAATACCTAATGAAAACTTTTCAAATAAATTTATTTTTTTTGCAACATTTTCAAATGTATTTAATTAATTTATCATTAATCATTAAATATGCTCTAAAAAATGGTAAAATTAAGAAATATGCGATTAAAATTACAAAATCACTAAATATGCACTTT
>CM040630.1:95640203-95659886 GCA_022818045.1 Neotoxoptera formosana
AATAAGACTATTGGGATCAGGATCCGCAATCAATTTAAAAGGTATTGAGTTTTGAATGTTAGATAATGAGATTTCTTTTTTATTATAATCAATGACTACCCCGTTTTCAAGCAGCCAATCTGTGCTAAGTATTAATGGAATAGACGTGCGTGAAGTTGGCCCCCCGACATTGTCTGATCGATTCCGGACCAATTCCAATATTTTGTAACTCATTTGTAACTATTTGTAACACACTTTTCAGAATTTGTAACTCCTTACTTTGGGCGCTATAAAATTTTTTCAGACGGGGGACCAACTTCACGTAGCCCCCCGACATTGTCTTATCGACTCCGGACCAACGACATTCTTTTCTAACTCATTTGTAACTATTTGTAACACACTTTTCAGAATTTGTAACTCCTTACTTTTGGAGGTATACATTTTTTTCTTAAGGGGGGCCAGCCCCCCGACATTGCCTGATCAACTCCGGACCAATTCCAATATTTTGTAACTCATTTGTAACCATTTGTAACACACTTTTCAAAATTTGTAACTCCTTACTTTTGGAGGTATACATTTTTTTCTTACGGGGGGCCAGCCCCCCGACATTGCCTGATCGACTCCGGACCAATTCCAATATTTTGTAACTCATTTGTAACTATTTGTAACACACTTTTCAAAATTTGTAACTCCTTACTTTGGGCGCTATAAAATTTTTTCCGACGGGGGGCCAACTTCACGTAGCCCCCCGACATTGTTTTATCGACTCCGGACCAACGACATTCTTTTCTAACTCATTTGTAACTATTTGTAACACACTTTTCAGAATTTGTAACTCCTTACTTTTGGAGGTATACATTTTTTTCTTACGGGGGGCCAGCCTCCCGACATTGCCTGATCGACTCCGGACCAATTCCAATATTTTGTAACTCATTTGTAACTATTTGTAACACACTTTTCAGAATTTGTAACTCCTTTTTTTTTGGCACTATATGGTTTTAAAATAATTAAATGGTTAGTAGTGATTGGTATAAAAATTTTAAATGTACCATGAGCACGATTAGATTGTATTAGTTGGTAATTTCTACTTATATATTAAATATACTATTAAAACATTTTTGTATATCACTTCCTAATCCACTAGATTCAGGTAATCACTGCACTTAATTTTTTTTCCGTAAATCACTTTTCACTGTCATAGTATAACTTGACGAAATAATACTTATAAATTTTACTTACCTTGAATAAATGAGAATATGGTTAATACATTTTTCACATTGCACTTAAATTTAAAAAAAGGTAGGTCAGCATTGAGATGGTGGAAGTACCGAGGACAGAATAGTACAATTTTACAGTATTCAATTTGAATGCAATGATTGCATTAAAAAAAAAAACAATTCTGAGCTCATTTTATTAAATATTTAAATTGTATTCGTTGCTATGGTGATAAACAAAGTATTATAAATTAAAATCCTATTATTTTGTAATTTTTCGGAATAATTATTGAGAAAATCAAGCACGCAAGTAACAACCCGTCTACAGTGTAGACAGTCTACACCATATTAAGAAAAACACAATAGATTTAATAATAATAATTTTTTATAAGGATTGGGCCACACCATGCATCATTGCCGCGTGTAGTTGTATGTGTCATCACTGCGTACGTTGGGTTTTTGTATAGACTGTTAAGTTTTAAATAGAACATTATGCTACACGACATGGTGTTTTCTCTTGTGTTTCCTCGCAACATATTCCGGTGATGCGGCAGCACCACAAACCGTTTATCAATATACGTGTCATCGTTTTATTGCCATTACATGACTATATTTTTTTACAATAATTGGTTATTGAAACATTATCCTTGCTTGAACATTGAACGCCAGTGTCAATGCGTCGTTGACATGACTGAACGGGCACCCGTGGCCGGTGTCAACGAGTCACGCGTCGTTGATATAAAAAAAAACATTTTGCATTGAATCTTTTTTAGTGGCTATACCTGAACACATTTAAAATGTTCATAGCCTATACATTATCATAATGATTATTGTGTAATATCTACAAATTTTACATGTGGTGACGGGTGGCGACGGTCGTCGCAGGTCAAATAATGTCTGCTACTGCGGGGTACGTTGTACGTATAAGATTTACATTGGTATTTAAAATAATACGACCTTGGAAGTCACTCTGCAGTATAGTACACAGACGTAATTAAAGGGAAAATGAGGGGAATTTATCCCCCCCCACCCCAAATACTTGACAACATATAAATACAAGACAATGAGTTTCTTTTACACTACACAATAAATAAAACTAAGTAGGTACAGAAGTAGATACGTTACGCGATATTACAAGAAAAATACATATAATATTTGGAACAAATCAACCCAGCCTTTTTATGACTTTTTTTTTTATTGAAACCTAACAACTGGTATTACAACTTACTGGTGAAGAATGATGGTGAAATCACAACTTGTACAATAAGAGAGTCATTTCAACATATAAAATTATAACTTAAAAAATAATTAAACAAATTTCCGCCTTAATCAAAATATTATTTATTTACACATCGTAATCAGTACTATTTTTTTTAACGTTTTTATATAGAAAAAAATAGTTTCCCCGTGGTAGAAGATGGTACTAACAAACTATAACGTCAAAAATCAAATTTTTGGAGAATGGGTACAGTTTCAAATTTCCGAATTATTTTCAAAATGTAAGCAAAGGTTTGAAATTGATCGAACGAAATGGGCAGGGAGAGCTGCGTGAATTTGCCTCCCCTCAAATAAAAATCAATTTCATAGACCCTTATTGTGGGCTACGTTAAGTTGGCCCCCCGTCAGAAAAATTGTTATAGCGCCCAAAGTAAGGAGTTACAAATTCTGAAAAGTGTGTTACAAATAGTTACAAATGAGTTACAAAATATTGGAATTGGTCCGGAGTCGATCAGGCAATGTCGGGGGGCTGGCCCCCCTTAAGAAAAAAATTTATACCTCCAAAAGTAAGGAGTTACAAATTCTGAAAAGTGTGTTACAAATAGTTACAAATGAGTTAGAAAAGAATGTCGTTGGTCCGGAGTCGATAAAACAATGTCGGGGGGCTACGTGAAGTTGGCCCCCCGTCGGAAAAAATTTTATAGCGCCCAAAGTAAGGAGTTACAAATTTTGAAAAGTGTGTTACAAATAGTTACAAATGAGTTACAAAATATTGGAATTGGTCCGGAATCGATCAGACAATGTCGGGGGGGCAACTTCACGCACGTATGGAATAGAGAGTTGGGGAACAATTAAAAATATCCCATATGTTTCATGATTGTTAATGTAGAGAGTTAAATAAATTTGGTAATTAATTTTAACAGATTTGTTATTTAATGCTGTCGTTAGTAAAATACTAGTGAGAGGAAAGAGGGGGATTTCTGGTTTTGACGGATCATTTTTTAAGGTTTTGAACAGTTTTTCAGAGATAGCAGATATAGTTGCACCTGAATCCAGAAGAACACTGTACGGAATATTGAAAAGTTTAATAGTGATTTCGGGGCGGTAATTTGGAGGAGGTACAATTTCCTGAGCGAGGTCTAACGGGTGAGAAAGTATTGTTATCAGAGGACTATTTGAAAGAGACACAGGACACGTCCTCGCGGGTCTGGTCGACACTAGTTTCCCGGGGGAGGATTGACCTATATCATATAATATTCATTTATTCAGTGTCTAATTTAATAAATCAGTAATTGCATATATACGTTCAATCGTCGTGTTACTTCATTTAATATCCATACCCAAAGTCTGAACGCCATACGACGGTGGACTACACTTCACTGTCATGGGACACCCGGTAGAAACGTAGTTTTTTATGGCGCTATGTGAACGGAGGGACCCTAGCCCAGAAGCAAAATAAAATCATAACTGAAAAACCCGGATTCCTTAACACAGTCATGACTCATGACTCATGAAAGTGATTTTATAATATTTAATATTATTTATTTTGTTATGAACGGTTTCAATTGTAATACTATAATAATTTATTATAACAATAATAATAATAATAATAGTATCTAGGGTTTCCAGCTACCTGTCACCTGACATATTTTTTTCTATTGTGTGTGTTTTATCGGCGGCGACGCGACGGGTAGATATATAATAACAACTAGAGGTCGTGGTAGTGCACGGGGATTAAAATACACGGGTACACGGAGCCCGGGTACGCGGGCAAAAAGTATATTAAAGCCCGTGTATTTAATACCCGTGTATACCCGTGCATAATACTCGTGTTTATCCGTGTATTTAATAATAACTGTGCATACCCGTGTATTTATTTATCATTACCCGTGCACCTATATTATATGTATGAGTATTCAAGCTCACGGCTATTTAGATACACGGGTATTAAGATACACGGGTATTAATAATACACAGGTATTAAGAGAGATAGCGACTAACGCTTTTATTTTCGATGGGCACGGTTTTTCTGGGCTAGGGTCCCTCCGCTCACATCGCGCCATAAGAAACTACGTTTCAAAAAAAACCATTTATATAAAAGTTAAAATTAAATGCTACTGTTCATTTTACATTGAACTTGACAATTCAGCACCCTGAATACCATTTGTATGAAAACAATGAATTCTCACTCTTCACAACCCATAAAAAAACGCATAATAGCAGTTCTTCGATTTTGTCCAGAACATTTGCTACCTGACTTAGGACCACCTCCACCCAACAATTTACCATAAACCATTCTAAAATATAAATATTTGTAAAATAACAATGTTTTAACAAATTAAAATGTATCGTTTTAAAAACTTGATAAAATGTTTGAATACACATCGACATATTATACTAATATTTAGCGTTTACCTCATTATAAGAGGCATTAAAAGTGATCTATGTTCTGATAATATAGCTTCACTTCTGAGTCTACTCTAAACATAACTAATTCAGCCTTAAATTATTTTTCATTGATTAATTTATAAATGTTTTCCCTGAAACACAAAAATTTAAATAATTTAGATGTAATGTACATAAAAATAATTTGTTGTATTTTGTACTACAATAAATATTGGTATTATTTTATGTTGCCTTACTTGTAAGGAGTAACATGTTAACAATGTTAACAATCAAAAGCAGCTTTTTGTATCTTGGAGTTTTTGTTTGAAAAAAGACTTAAATAAACATCAAACACTTCAGACTCTTTATATATTCCTTTAGGATTACAAATAGTTGACATTAACTTTAAATGAGATAATAATAATCTAAAAAAATCAAATAATATGATCAAACTTTCAACACAACATAGATGAACTGGAAATATATCATACTTGGTGAGTGATTTATTTGAACTAAACGGTTCTTCAGAACTGGTATCATTTAAATTACCCTCAATATCAGTTTCAAGATTTTCTTCGTCACAGTTTTGTTTGATATTCCAACTATTAGCTAATTCAGAGTTGCTCTGCATGTACTCAGATCTAAATTAAAATTAAATGTATTAAATTATTTGTATTTTAAAAGTAATTTAATACTTTAAAACCTAGTCAATATATTAACAAATTACCTAATAAAACGTAGAAAATGTATTACAATATCTTTATTTTTCAATTCTATTAGATCTCCAAAATCTACCATACTGTTCCATAGTAATATTCTGTAATTTTCATTGTGACAATAATGCTGAAGTAAAATCAAATAACATGGAACATCTTCAATTCACAATTGTTAATTTCTTCTAAACATTTGAGAATGTAGTTTCCAATTATTTCACTAGCATTATGTTTGGATAAATAAACAATGTATTATTATTAAAGTTGATTAAATTAATATAATATTATCTTATGCAGCTTAATTTTTAGAATAAATTCTTATTTAATCTTTAAAGTTTTTGAAACTTTCTAAGTTAATTACAGATAAAAAATGTAATAAGATGAGTTTACTTGTACAGAGAATATAATTTATTATACTAAACTATGTTGTTACCTTCCATAAAGTGTATTGTTGTAATTAATCCTCCATTTGTCAAAGTTGTACGATCTGAGTGGAGAATTATCATTTAAGTATCTAGTTAAGCAAATAATTATAGATTTGGGAATTTCTTAATTTGCATTAATAAGTTCAGCAAAAATTTTTTAAATTTTTGGAATAATTGAAAGTTCAAAATTTATATAGGAGTACATTTGCTTAGTAAATGTTACTAAAATATTGATATTTTTTAAAGACATAACTTGAAAATTAAAATATATAAATTAACTGAAAATTAAAATGTATAATATGTATATTACTTACTTTTTCTATTAAAACATTAGATTGATATGATGGCAGGCCAATATTTGATAGGCAGAGTGTGCTTACGATAGAACTCAAAGTATGTGAATGATCCTTAGCTAACTGGGGTACACAATTAAAATAACCAAGTACCCATTGGAATACTTCAGTCAAATTTTAAATGCATGATCCACTTTTATGAGCTAAAATTTGATGGCAAAGAATCAAAGCGTGATATAAATTGTCGATAGTTCTTTCATTTTGATTGTTAATATAATTTGTCAAAAACTCAGATGTTGTTATCTAAAATAGAAACATTCAATATTATAAAAAAAATCTATATATTCAATACTTTATACCTTGAGTATTGTCCATATAGGTGTAGTGTGTACTCTTCTTAGGTTCAATATGTCCAAGAATATTATCAAACAACATGTTCAATACATCATTTAATAATTTATATGAAATGTCTGTATCAGAAAGAGAATTTAAGTTAACTGGTAAAAAGTAATCTGCACAAGTATGTAAGCCACCAGCCACGCCTTGATTACTTCAAAAAGAAGTTTGGAACAACTATATATACTCTAAAATATATCAAATTAATTATACAGATACAAAATATTATAATTCTATTAAATAATATATTTTACATCTTGTCTATGCTTTAAGTTTTTGAGAACCATTTTCAAAAAGTTTTTCTTGTCTTTTACTTTTCTGGCTACAAATGAAAAATTGTCTGCTGCAAAATCATTAACATAGGGTGGTTGGTCATCTCCAAGCAACAAAACAATACACTCAAATACGGGTTTGATATCACGTACAATCAAACGCCATAGAAACTTGAATAAATAAGCTAAACAAGTAAATTTCCACTCTATTTGCTTAGCATCTTTTGTCCATAATTGTTTTATACATAGTCTTAAAAGCTCAGGGAAATAGTCATATAATTCTTGTTGTAAGTCTTGAGCAAATGCAACAACAAACCTTTAAAATTGCTATGTACCGGTAGTACATAACATATGTTACTACTATGTACGCATCAATGCATATTATATATTAAGCTTAAAACACAATTGTGATAAATAGATTGTCGACAAAATGCAAATATAAAAGTATAAAATGAAATAGTAAAACCAGATGGTCACATAGGCATAAACTATTATTAATCAGTTACATCACCACCACCCGCATTTATGTATAATTGCCAGAAACAATTGCCAACTCGCTGTAAATTAATGGTCATAGAGGGAAAATATTAAAATAATAGAATAGACACGCTGCAGCGACCACAAGAATATCCGACACGCACACACGTTGATGTCATCGGCAACGCGGGAGATGACCAAATGACTCTGGCACCCTGACACACTGGAGGAGTACAGGGATGCCATATATAAGGGAGCCCGAAATGGCCCATTTTCAGACGTGATCCACCAGAGCAACCGCGAGCACCTTCACGCCAGACTATTCTCTGACTTATCATTTTGGACTTAGAATATTTTTCAATAGTTTGATTAATTTGGACTTAGAATATTTTTGATTAACACTCAGAATATTCTAAAGACTTACAAAATTAAATCATTTTTGAATATTTTATTTTATTTTATATTATTTTAGAATATTGTATTCTAAATAGTTAAATTTAA
This sequence comes from Neotoxoptera formosana, assembly GCA_022818045.1. Classification (NCBI taxonomy): domain Eukaryota; kingdom Metazoa; phylum Arthropoda; class Insecta; order Hemiptera; family Aphididae; genus Neotoxoptera; species Neotoxoptera formosana. Next base: position 95,648,077 of record CM040630.1, read on the forward strand.
ACAATTTGACTTACATTTCAATAAAAAACACTTAATAAGTTTACCAGTTTACGAATTTATTTAACAAGACCTAACTCATCATCCGAAAGTTGTTGTACGCTTGGGTCCGCTACAAAATAATAATGCCACAATAATATTATACCAACAAGTGAATTTAGTATACAAAATACAGCAATTCAAAATGAAAATTCAGTTAGAATGAAGTTTGAGTTAAGTTTAAGTTTTTTTGAGTTAAGTCTTACTCAAATGCAGCTTGAATTGAAAGTGGATCAGAATCATCCATGTATTCCAATAACACTAGAGATATAACACAATTGTCTTGCCAAGAGTTGAGGCAAGCTTGTCAACTGCGACGGTCTTAGATTAATGTGTTACGAACCCAGTTACGAAATAATTGATTATAACTCTCAGATCTGTTTAAATCATTCCATCGTTCAATGGCCTGGGAAAATCGAGTTTTTTGAGTGTCATCAAAATGTCCATTGATATGCCCAACACGATGGAACACATCAACATCAATTTCTGATATTCTCTCGCTGAATGGTTGAAACTAAAGGTCAACACAAGATATTTAGCACAATATGGTTGGAATTATATTTAATAATAATAATAACAATATTTTATTTACGGAATAAAATTCCAATTTATAATAATAAAAATAATGACAGTTTCATAGGTGTGTGTTATACTAAAAAATTAAAACAAATGAAATAAGAACGAGAGAAAAAAAGAGAAAAAAAATAATATAATATGTATAATGTATACTATTGATTATACATACTAGTATGTATAATCAATGGTATACATATAAGTATTAGACAATGTTAATTTAAACCTAAAATATTATTATCATAAAATTATATTGAACTCGTTATATTATTTACTCTTCAGTGTTCTTACCATAAACCTATTATATTCTTAATGCCGGTGAGGTTTCATCTTGCTAAAATTAAGTTAATATGTTGAACACATAAAACTTAAATATTTAATGTCAAAAAAAATTAATGATTCATTAAAAAATTTGAAAATGGTAAACACTTGTCACTTAATAATACGGCCAAGAGGTCGGCTATCAACACGGACCGTCGTTAGTGATAAGCTGAAAATGTATTGATAAAACCCCCGATGTTGATTTCTCAGCAGTTTAGTAGTACATTAGTACAAATGTAGGCAGCGCCCCCATTCGCCCGAAGCCCGGTTTTTAATTTTTATATTGTGTCCGTGCACCGTGGTTAGGTGTGCCTGGATTTATAAATCCACCTTGAGCTATAGCCTATTTAGATATACCTACTAATATACTACGAGTCCGGTGTTCCAGTGTACAGCTATAAAACATTACATCTCTGCGGCGATCGTCTCATCGCAGACGATTACTGATAAGATCATTCTCGAGTCTCGACTATAATATTATAACTATTATTATCTGTATCCTGAACAGCGGCTCATAAATCATAATGGTTCTAAGGCCAGTCCAGCACCAGATATGCAAGGTATCGGCCCACCGAGTTTAGGGATGTCTATAGATTAGGTATAACATTTGACAGATCCCATGTAAAATGTGCTCACATGTGGTTCAATTTTATTTATCCAAAATGTAGAATCCCTAGTTATTTTATCTATAACAAAACCTATGAAATATTTAAAAATTATTTTTAATTGAATTATAAATATTAAGATAATAATATATACCTTTAGGGGTCCACACAACAAAGTAACAAAACTTTTTCTCTGTTATATTTAGTTGTCCCTGCACTTGATAGTAATAATTATCGGTTTTTTTTTAAAATAAGTGTTCCCTCGCAATTAACCATACACTTTAATTTACCATTTTCTACAGCTTCTTCGGGGGTAAATTCTTTAATACTAGGTGGGCATTTTATCTCTATAATAGAGTCATTGCCAATTAATCCACCAGGACTTGCTGCGAGATATGGTAAATATTTATGTATAAATAAACCAGCTGATGTTATTTCTTTTTTTAATTTATCTTGCACTGCATTTCTAGCTATTAGCTCATTTTCAATCCCATATCTATACATCATTTTTTTTTAAATAATTAAAATTTAAATAAAATAAAATACCTACATTTTGTAATACAGTCAAAAAGATACCTTGTCGCTGAATTGCCTTGAAAAATGTCATACAGTATATACTTTACTGTATTTGCACGTGATGTCGTTGGTCGCAGTTTGCAAACTCTACCGAAATTAGATGCCGTGAGCCTTAATTTTCGATGTATTCGCCATTGGTCATTGTCTTGTTGCCCAATAGTATCTCGTTCAATTGCCGCTATTTCTTCAGAACTCAACATTAACTTTTGCATAAAGATTTTTTTTTATTTTGGTATTCCTCAAGTGACATATCAATAATTTCACAACCCAATTCAAGAGCTCCATAGTCTTCATCTGGACCAGCGAACAATTTTTTTTTTTTTTTACAACTGTGAAATCAAAATGTTATAATTGTTTGATTATATTTCTTTCTACTATAACAATAATAAAATTAATCAAACAATAACCTATTTTTTTCAAAGTTTAAACGTTTTTTAGTTAATTTTTCACGTGATGTTTCTTTTTTTTATATATTTCTTTGTGAAAATTCCTGGACTGATATTTGTAACTTTTTTGTGTATGCGGCTTAAAAAACTAGGTCCATAGTTGAATGATGTAGCTGCAGTGTTACATCTAGCATTGTAAGATCCTATATATAACAATAATTTTATAAAATTTATATTTATTTAAAAAGCAAAGAGTAGTTCTCATTGAAATGAGATTAAAAATTAAAATACTTATTATTCATTTAAAATACGTCAAAAATACATTAAAAAATATATGCATGGATATTGTTACCTCGACAAGAAAAATTAACTCTTTTTCCACCAACATGCTTTGCAATGACATTATTGAAATCTTCGACTACATTATTGTTGACATTATAAATTAAGCTTGATGAATGGTGGGCAACTATGTTCCTTGCTCCAAGTATATCTACCCATAAACCACAGATTTCCATTTGTGGGATCAAATTCACCTCATTTTCTTTCGGCCCATTACAAAAGTATCTAAATTAGGTAAACAGAACATTTTGTATATAATTTAAAATTATTAATATAGTTATCAATGAAATAATTTACCTAGCACATCCGTTAGCACATCTAAATATCATAATACATTCAAATAGTACGCATTCTATTGAAAGTATGGTAATTAATTTACTCACTGTAGTTTAAGGCGTCTATCTTTCAATGTTTTTCGCAAAAACCCAGGAACAACAGTTCCTGATGAACACTTTCGACGAGTAGAAATATCTAAGATACGATTGCAATAGTTCCCAGTATATGATTTATGCATTCAATTTTTTTTACATAAAAATCAGGACCATAAGGTTTAGAAAGTGCTAACTTTTTCATGACACTTGAGTCACCATCTCCTATGAGCTTGTCATAAATAACATTATGCATAGACTTTGACGAAAACCATCTAATATTATGTCAGCTTCCATGGAAGTGGAGCTTCCATCCCAATTTTTGAAACATTCGTGTTTTGAAGCTTTTTTCCCACTGGATTCAGCTTTTTGACACACCGTACACAACTTATTACGAATACCCATAAAAGAATTTTTTTAGTTCTATATCCAATAATTGAGGCCTATAAAACATAGGCGCAATTTGGGGGGGTCTAGGGGGGCTTAGCCCCCTCTAATGTTATTTAAGCCCCCCCCTAAGTTTTTAAATATATTCATTCTTATATCCACCTGATAAAAAAATTATCATATAAAAAAAAAATTAATTGTGGGATTTTTTAACCAACTCGATTATCAATGTACGTGTGTTACTATGTTGTCTCATAAGTAATGAGTTATGATTAATATCAATTTATTGAATATAATATATAATCAATTGTTGTTATTAATGTTGTGAATATTATATGATACATCCTTGTATAACAGCTTAAGTTAGATAACCTGTTATCATAGTAGTATCCCGGCCACACGGGTATAATCTAAGACCGTGGGTATAAATATTATTATCGCATATTAGCTATTTTTAGAATATGGAATTTACGGAGTTGTCATTATGTTATAAAATGTATTATGACTTCTTATCGCAATTGTGAGACATCGCTCAACGTAACTTACGTAACGCTGCGTCTCTGTCTTTCTTACTCACTCTTCGTGTCAAGTGTTTTCTTTTTACTCAATTTACTCTACGTGTGAACTGTCGGTTGTTTTGTGAATTGTGAAGTTATTTAATATAAGGAAACAATATGTTTAGCATTTTTAATTTAAAAAAAAACACCAGCTAGTAATATCGATTTATCAAATTCTAAACCATTTGAGATTTCCACAAAAAAAATGTTCAAATTATCGAAGATAATGATCCGGCCATTGAGTGTCATGTTCAAAATAAGCAAAATTGTTCGTCAGAAAATACTTTGGAAACTACTGACCTCGGTGACATCAATTCTGGCCCAGCAAGACCAAAATTACAGGTATGATTTTGTTCAATCGATTTAGTTTTATATTATTTATCTATTCCATTTAAATACCTAATTAGTACAGTGTGATAATTAGAACTTGTTGGCTGTAAAAAAATTGTGCAATACAATATTGTGAACTTTAAAAATTATATATAGTCTAGCTTATATAATGCAGTTTATGTTATCTGTTTAATACAGGTGTATTCTAAAACTCGTTTCGGCAAACAAAACAGATCTTTCTCATCTTCATTGTACAATTCTTTTTAATGGCTTGAATATAGTTTGAAAAATGATGCAGTATTTTGCTATTCCTGTAGAGTATTTGGAACTGGACATTTAGAAGACAACTTTGTATCTACTGGATTTAGAAACTGGAAAAAGGTACCTACGTTTAATTTTTATCATCAACTGTTCTTATGAATATGTCTATTTTCAATAATATTTGTTATGTTTTGTACTTATATATCATTTTTTTAATATATTTAAACCAACTATTTTCTTCATAAACTTATCTTTATAGCTTAGTGACTCAACTGGATTAAATTCTAAATCCAAATTGGAATTGCATGCTAAAACTATTCAACATTTGACTAATTCAACAAAATGGGTTTCTTATACAGAAAGTTTAACATCAGGATCTGTGCATACAATTATGGCTAGTACGAATCGACAACAAGTAATGAAAAATAGAGCTTACATAAAGCATTTGATAGATATAGTTTTGTATTTGGTGCGCCAGGGTCTAGCATTTCGAGGACATGATGAGGAAAAAATGATTTTCATGTTTTCACAACCATGGATTCAGAGCCCCAGAATATGAATGAATCAAATGAAATTACAGGTATTTATCGTAAGAGTTGCGCTGATTATTATCAAATTATAGATTGCATTGTTACTAACTTTAAAAAAAGATTCTCACCTGAAAGCTTAAAAATGGCTTCATCTATTGATAGTTTTCATAAACTGAACTATGATCAGAGTAAATATTTCATCGAACATTATAAAGTAAATATTCTATTGCTTAAGATTGAATTTATATTTGTTACATTTAAATAAATATGCCTATTGTTTTATTTTTAGGGTCTTGTAAATGTGGATGTAGATGCTCTTCATTCAGAAATGATGGTTGCAAAAAACTGTCTTACACGTACAAAATTGAATTTTGATTTAGAGGAAATGAAATTAATTGTAGGTTTAAAAGTATATCCAAATTTATATACTTTATTATCTTTGTCTCTCACTATACCAATTTCATCAAGCACATGTGAAAAGTCTTTTTCTGCAATGAGAAAAATAAAAAATTGGTTACACACATCTATGCATCAAGATAGGTTTTCTAATGCTTCTGTAATATGTATAGAAAAATACATTTCTGGTAGTCTCAAAAATGAAGGCATATTAAATATATTTGCTATGTCAAATTACCGTTTACAATTATAATTACAAATAAATAATTAGCATTGAGTTGTATATTATTGTATTTAATTTATAAAGTATTTTGTTTTTGTGTTGAGTACCAAACTAATTGTTGTGTAATATATTATTACCGTAAAAGTTATAACAAATAGTAATAGGGTGCGCCGGGTGCGGGGGCGAAGCCCCTGCGGGTCTGTATAGATTTTATAAATTTAGCCCCCCCAAATAATTTGTCCAAATTGCGCCTATGCTATAAAAGTTAAAATGAGGTGTAAATTACGAACAATTTATTTTTAATAGTTTTAGTTTCAGATACTTGTGATACTAGTGGATCGATGAATGCACATTTAATGTTGATATCAAAGTATACATTACTAGTAAAATAAAATAAAATATACCTTTTAAAATATTTAAATATTTAATGTTTTTTTCTGTCATTTATGGATATTTGCATTATGTATATTTTATCAATTTATGAAAAGGTAGTGCTATTGACCTTATTAAAGTCTTAAACAAAGAGTATGTGAAATTTTTGAAATTTTTTATTTTTATTTTTTTAAGTAATGTCGATAAAAATGTAACACAAGGTTCTTCATACGTCGATTTAATGTGGAATTTGAAAAAAAAAGTTGAGCGTAAATCCATAAAAGTCTTTAATGAGCGTTATCAGTATAATTTTGAAAATTAAAAATCGTGAAAATTTGTAAATATTTTTGTGGATTTCTATCTATAAAACATTTTATTTTCATATCTAAGATTTGATAATTTAATGCAAAATTCCCCGTAAGTTCTTATCAGCGCTATGTTAAATTATTACATTTACGTAGGCACAATTTTTTTAAAATTTAATTGAAGTTTTTTCGTAAGTATTTCATATTGGAACCAAAAAATCTAAATAATATAATCATAGGATTATTTTTAATAGACATTTTAATATCAAATTTGGACGAATTAGACAAAAATTAAATCAATTTACAGAAAATATGTAAATGTAATTAGAAAAAAAGAAAATGTTGACTTCACTAAATGTGGTCAATTGACCATAAAAGATTTTTAACATTAAAAAGCCCAACCCTAAAGATAAATGAATACTCACCGCACCAGAAAGGGCATTATAATTTGTCTTAAATGACCTCTTCGACCATATACCGTCAGCGGGTAGAACACGATTGGGTACGTTTGTCCTTTTTGGCAACACGATTGCGTATGATTGTAGATGGGTTAAAAGTACCCTTAAGAAAAAATAAATAAACACGATTGCGTATGAAATTATATGCAACGTTGTCAAATTTAATTTTTTCATCGTATTAATAAATAATATAATATAAAATAATAATAATATAAAAAATATTGAATAAACTAGTTCTAAAATAATTAATAAAAAAAGTTAATGGTAAAAAAGTAATTAATAAATAAGTAAGTTTAAATTTCGATTCCTTGACATCTATAGCCTACTACTTTTAAATATTGAGTTACATTTTTATGGATTTTTTTATACTCATCATAATCGTTTATGGTGCTTTGGATTCTGTTTAAGTCTTTTTTAGCCATTTTCTTCACTCTCCCATTATTAACCGATTGTATAATCGCTCTGGTTTGCAATTGAGTTTCTTTCAATATTTGAATAACAACACGTGTTGGAGGATGAGCACTGTGAAATTGTCCATTATAAGTCCTATGAAAGCTTTCAGGTCCATTTGTGGTAACAAAAATTATGAATATAAACAATTAAGAATATTAAAAATATATATTGTATAAACTGCTCACCGAGGATTCGTTTTTGGTTCTTCAGCCCACATTTCTGGAGGAAATGGACATCCTGGTTCAATATATGTTTTTAATACATAGCCTAAAAAATGTGACCATATTTCTCGTTCGGACACGTAGCCATTAGTTCAAGAAAACTATCCTCAATTTCAGTAAATGAGAGATATGCAAGTGTAAAGAATGATTTCAACCATGTTCCTAATTGGTCACTTTCGTCCATATAAGCTATTCTTAATACTTTTTCTTGTTGGATCTAAAATTTAAATATTACATTTTATAATTAAATAACTTATATTTAAAATAAATTATTTATAATATTTTGTGTATTATGTATCGATGTATGTACTTTATTAATTATTATGCATCGAAATACTAAATAATATAAATAATTATATTCAGTTTTTATGTATCAAAATTATTGTCAAATTTAAAAATAATTTAAACGAACGTACGCAATCGTGTTTTACCCACCGTCAACTACAACAGTGATAAGCGGTATTCCATCGTCGGTTACGCTATTATCCTCCAAAGCAAGTTTGGCCTCTTCTTTGCCAGCTTCTTTCATCGCATCCAAAGCTACTTCTTGAGTATATTTAAGTATTTCATTATGAAGTTTTTGATATACTGGATTGGACATATTATGCATGTTTAAAATGGCAGAAATCATATCTAGCTGTGAATAACCTAGACCCGTGCATAAAGTTGCAGATACAATTGCCGAATTTATTGACATGGACGTACTGTTACATTTTATAAATTTGTCAATTTTTAATATTGAATATATTAAAAAATATAAAAAAATATAAAAAATACGCTCCGACCGATGCAAAGTAGACTTGTTGACCAATTCAAACATCTTTACATTTTTTAAATTGAACCACTAGAAGTACCTTAATTTTTGTCAGTCGCTAAGGTCGTTTTGATGAAAAATTAGTAGTGTTTTCAATCCCCTTAAATACAGGAAAAAAGTTTGTTTAAATATTTCTTATAGTTATTTAAATTAACAATATCATCTAAATTAATATTATATACCTATTTACGAAGTAAAAGAACACCTCTAATTATTGGACGATGAGTACTAAAATTAGTGTGAAAACGTGGTGCATTTAAATTACAATTATTTTCTATTCTAGTATTATATAAATGAGAAGGCTAAAATTGACTTAAATTATATTTATATATACATAAACAATAAATCGCCCGTTCACAAATTTGAATAAAAGTTATAACGTTAAGCTCAGAAAAAAATTAAATCGTAGGATACAAATATACAATTCAGGTTTTTTAGTATGATTTTGATCAAAAAATGAATAGTTGTTGATAAAACATTACTATAATTGGACTATGTACCTACAGCCCCACACAGAAGCAAGATAGATAACTCTACGAGTATTGATATCAAGCATATATTTAAGCAATTTAAATTTAAATAATAACTTTATAATAAGATTATTTACGTAATGTATATGTTCAGCAAAATTTAATCTAGACCCAAAGTAAAATCCTGAGTATTTAATACAAATATCTAACTCTTTCAATTGGTAAACACACGCACGATGATGATTTAAATAGGTATTAACAATTAAAAGAGTCTAAACGAAAAGAAATGTTAGGGCTTAAATCATATGAGTTATTCGTTATACTAAAAACCGTGTACTTCGATTTAACTAAATTTAATTGTAAATTATTATTATAAATAATATCTATCAATAACACGCATATTCTACTTTAATAAAAATAATAAGTAATAAGTTATAAAATGTTCATAAGTAAGAAGTAACCAATATGGTAACGATGACATCATTACGAAAATCGGCCTCGTAGAAAAAATATAAAAAAATTATAGTATAGTAATAATCATTATAATTCCAGTCTATTTTTTTTTGTTGTAGGTTTTAGTTTTTATGCTGAATAAAAATGCAATATACATGCATGATGCATGTTACAAAATAAATACTAATAAGTAATAACACAATTATCTTTTATTGCATATACCTAATATTATATAATTATTAATTAGTAATCACTAGGGCTCGGATTTCAATGCATTTAAGGTTCAATTAATGTGTTTCAAGTACTCCATATTTTAACTTCAAAATTTTTTTGGGAAATTTTTGACGTTTTGAATGGATTTTTTAATTTTTTACCTAGGCATTTCTTGTATTATAAGTTATGACTAAAAAAAGTTGACTTCATTGAAATATAAACATAGTACTACGTAAGCTGATTTAATTTCATACAATTTTCTTCGTAGTACCTATTCTCTTATCAAGCGATAATATTAAATCGATGGTGCGTGTGGCCGATTGTCGAACGCTTTTTGTCGTATTTAACTTTTTTTTTCTTAATTTTATATTTATTTATTTCATTAATACATAATACTTGATTTTGGAAAACATTTCATTTTTTTGAGGGGCATTTTTAAATATTTTTAGGGAATTTAAACCCGAGCCCTAATAATTACGTAAGCAAGAGTGTAAAATATTTAAATAGTTGAAGGAATTGTCACAGTTTAGTAGCAGCATTGATTATAGAATAGACTATTCTATTCTATAATCAATGGTATAGCAGCATAACAAAGTCTCGAACTCTCGACCACCAACAAGTTACCTCAACATTTTGTACGTCGGCACGTCGCGATCTTTTTGTTCAAACCAACCGCTCGCACCGTCATTTTTCAGTACCTACTACACAACACGTAGATTCAAAATTACTTGTTCCTGGGGGGTTTTAGAGCCAAGACACCTATTATCAAAATTGAATAAACAATATTTTGGAGGGCATTTTATCGGGGTTTTATAAAATATTTAGTTTAAAAAAGATACAGCCGTTAAAAAAATCAAAAAAAAAATGTATTTTATAAATGTAATATCAAACAGTGTAAATTACATAATGAAAATACCCGATGAGATGCCTATAATTATTCATTCATTAATAATTATAATATAATATAATATCATTGATTATCGATACCTAGTATATTATATTGTATAATATTATTATTGAATTATATTGAATTATAATTGTTAGTAAATTGAGTGAACAGTGAACAGTGAAACCTCCCCTAACGGACACCTCCGAATAGCGAAGTTCTTTTAGGAACAAACTACACATTTTCTACAAACTGAACCCTCTGAATAGCGGGTACCTCCAATTAGAGGACACAATTTCAGTGACCGGGAGTATCCGGTATTTAGAGCCTTAGAGGTTTCACTGTAGTAATTTATCATTTATAATAACATGGTAAACAAAAAAAATGTAAAACGTTTTACTAAAAACAATTGACTCGTATTCTAGTAAATCGTCGTAAAAATGGATGTCGATTCAAAAAATAAAATATGATGCTGAATTCTGGAATACCAACATGTGTGATGACTGTAGGGCCCGGATTTATATGCTCTGAAAACCTAAGAAATATGAACTATAAAATATGCATTTATACTCTTATTTTATAGAAATATACCCTATAAAATAAAAAATATGCAAAAAAATCAATTTAAAAATTTTTTTTTAGACGTAGTTGCGCTAATTTTCGGCATTTTTTTGTCAAAATAAAATACGCACACTCGGACTCGGATCAACACGACTAATCAGTGATCACTAATGTATGATTCACTAAAACCTACTCAATAACAGATTACTACTTGTCCCGATATGTCTCAGATAAGATAAGAAAACGACTTCGTCAAATTACACACATTATAAATATAACTATAAATACGTTATTTTAATAAAAAATAACCAAAATATTACATATTAAGCATTTAAAAACCTTAAATATGCAAAAAAAATCGTAAAATAAAAAAATTTGCAGTACATGTGAAAAAAGGACAAAATATGCAATAATATGCAAAATAAAACTTTATATTTCGGATACATAGATTACAAATCAAACTTGTAGCTTACCTAGCTACTTTTTGGATTATTCAGAAAAAACATGCAAATGCATATAAATCCGGGCCCTAGTGATGAGTTAAAAACGTGAGAATAACTATATTGCAGGGCCGGGCCGAAAGTGGGCGCCTGCCAGGGGCTCAAAATATCAAGTAGGAACAGGGGTGCAAAATTTGATATCATTAAAATTAAAATTTGATTTTGAAAAAAAATATTTCTATATATTAATATCTGTTATTAGATGCGAGTTGATTA
>CM040630.1:95659986-95709355 GCA_022818045.1 Neotoxoptera formosana
ATCTATAAAGTTAGGCTTAACATTAAAATGTTTCGACTTCTTATGAAACTTGATTGTAGAAACTATGAACACTATCTGTGTTCACAGACCACCATTGGTTAGTCACTGATTTTTGTATGTTATGTGTTAGTAAGACAGAGAAAAGACATACGATTACGACGTCATGCTCTTAAATACTTGTTTACAATTTTTTTAAACTTAAAATTTAAAGGTGAAACTAACATATTTTATTTTATTACAATCGTTATTTCATTATTTGAAATCGAAAATAAATAAAACCGGTATTCAAAGTCAAAACGGAAAACATAATTTCTCGAAATTGTTATTTGAAATGGAAATCAAAATCGAAAATGTATAAAATCGGTATGCAAAGTTAAAACGGAATAACGTAATTTACCAAAAACGGTATTTCAAATTGAAATCAAAATCAAAAATATATAAAAACCGGTATGCAAAATCAAAACGGAAAACATAATTTCTTGAAATCGTTATTTGAAATGGAAATCAAAATCAAAATTATGTAGGTAAACCGGTGTGCAAAGTTAAAACTGAAAAACGTAATTTATCAAAAACGTTATTTAAAATTTAAATTAATACAATTAGTATACAACACCGGTATGCAAAGTATTAATCCAAACCACAATTTTTTAAAACCGTTATCTGAAATCAAAATCGAAATCGGTAAAAGTAAATACCGGTAACCGAAACCGAAATTGAAATCATTAAAAATTTTTTCGGTTTCAAGCCCTGAATTAATTGTTACGTACCCCAGTATAAATTATAAACCATGTACAAATATCACTCGCTTATACGAAAGTGACGAATATAATCAAGTAGGCAATTAATACTCACCGACACGTTTAGGTCACCTCGACGAATGTGGCAAACACACTATTAAATTTAAACCTAAGCTATAAAAGTATTATCACACGTCTATTCTCAGAAAAGACCCAATGCTGACGAGAAAGGATATGAATCGTCCAGAATTTCAAATCATGTTAGGACATTGTACTAAAACTTACTAAATAATAAAAGTGTCGTCACACGTCTTTTCTCGGAAAGTCTTAATATCCGCGAGAAGGATACGAGCCGACCAAAATATTAACTAATCCACGGGACCTAGAACAAGAAAGCATACCACCACGACCACCACCACTCTTAAGGATAAGAGTATATATGTTACCGTCATTGTCGGTAATTCCGGCTGCAAGAAGTAAAACATTCCAAAACTTCATTGAATACACCAGGTTTAAAGAAAGTTTTCCTAAAGATTATAAGAATGTTCGTAAGTACGATGTAATAACAATAAGTGGAAAGGAGTATCTTATTAAAAGTCTAAAAGATACTGTATCTAATGGAATTTACTATGTAACTAACGAGGATTTGTTTGATATTCTAAATACATGTCATACTTCTATTGGTCATGGTGGTCGAGATAGGATGGTATCTGAACTTAAACAAAAATATTGTAATATTACAAAAGAAGCCATTATGACGTATTTGAAACTTTGTATCCACTGCGAGAAAAAATCGTCTAATCCAAAAAGAGGACTAGTTTGAAACCTATATTACATAAAGCATTTAATTCACATGCGCAGATGGATCTCATAGACATGCAGTCACAAATTTTTAGTGATTTTCGTTACATTATGAATTATTAAGATCATTTAACAAAGCTTGTGATTCTAAGACCTCTAAAAACTAAACGTGACGAAGAAATTGCTTTTAATTTAATGGATATTTACACCATTTTTGGAGCACCGGCCATTTTACACTCCGATAATGGCAGAGAATTTGTCAATAAAATTATAACAGAACTCAACGAAATGTGGGGAGATATAAAAATCATGCATGGAAAACCCCGACACAGTCAATCGCAAGGGTCAATAGAAAGAGCCAATCGAGATGTTGAAGATATACTGGCTACTTGGATGGCGGAAAATAACTCAACTGACTGGCCAACAGCATTAAAATTTATTCAGTTTCAAAAAAACCGTGCGTTCCACTCAGGTACCTAAATAGAGCAAAAATAATATACATGCGGTGTCCCATGAGGATTAACCCATTCTAATAGAATTAATAGAGTTTTATCGATTTATTTTAAGGTATAGGAAGATCGCCATATGAAGCAATGTTTGGCTGCCCAGTGAGATTAGGAGTTGCATCAGTTGGTTTTCCGTCAGATCAAGTAGTCGCCAATTTGAATACTGAAGAAGATATTGAAACTATTATAAACAGCCAATTAGAAAAATCTCCTGATGATGACATAGAAATTAGTATATTATTAATTAATAATATTATTAAATTTTGAAAAAATTTTATTAATTATTTAATGTTTTTAATATTACTTAGTTAATCAACAACAAGAAAACATACTTAGTGCTCATGCAGAATCAGTGAAATGTTTAGAAAAACAAGCTAAAAAAATGATAAAAACATCAAACAGGAAGCTAAAATGTATAAATGTAGGAACTACTGTTAGAATACCAATCCCTGATGTTGATAAGTCTAGAGGATCACCTCGTAATTTATTAGCTGTTGTCACCGATGTTGAAGATGGCTTGTACAAATTATGTAAGTGGTTAAATTTAAAAATGAGAAAATTATAAGACAAAATTAATTTTTTATTTATATATTATGAGGTACATAAAATGGTTTCTTAAAGCACAGATACACGCGAACAGAACTAGTTCCATGTGACTAAAACTTTCTCGATTTGAAGGAGACCACAAATTCAGCAAAAGAAAAGGAAATTACTCTCCGAGAGGCTGCCGGGCATAACAGTATTGCTGGGACTCAGGGATATCAAAGGTGTCATTGTAAAACAAAATTCCAAAATAATTGATGTGCTTGTCGAGCAGCTAAAAAGTTATGTAATTCAAAATGCCATAGTAGTTTATCTTGTGAAAATAAATAAAATAAATTTAGATAATAATAATAATCATGGTTATGTTGATTTAAATTATATAAATAAATAAAAATAAAAAATAAAATAAATAAATAATGTATTACCCAAATTAACTATCGATTGTAGGCATTTTATATATTGCCTAGCCATTGTCAGCATTGCCTTACCTAATTAGCCATTGCTAATATTGACTAGTCGTTACTGATAATGCCTTATTTCCTACATTGACGGTAACATATATAAGGAAGCCAGGGCCGGATTTACGCCTAGGCCCGCGAGGCCCGGTCCTAGAGCGGCACATTTTCGGGGGCGGCAAATTTTGTAAGAAATTTAAAAAAAAATCATATAAATATTTTATGCATTTGTATATAACTGCGTAAATTAATATTAGTAGTAAATACATGAATTTGAAATAAAATGTTATAGATAGGTAACACATAAGATTAAAAATGTATTATTGTTTATCCGAATTTATAATTACTTGTTTTTTTTATAACTACTACCCTATAGTTTATATTTTAATCTATGCTACTACTGACCAGCTAATTTGTTCACATAATGAAATAAATTTATTAGTATAATAAATATTACATTTTTTTTTCTTGGGGTAGGGGAGGCATATTTAAAAGGGCCTAGGGCGGCACCTGTTCTAAATCCGGCACCGAAGAAAGCCCTTAACCCATGACAATAGCTGTGACGGTTAGGGACACCCAAGACACTTAGAGCCAGGTCATAACACCACTCACAAGTCTTAGATATCATTTAGAGTTTGGTCGTAACACCGCTCACCACTCTGTATTATATACTAATTACTATTGTATTTAATATTAAGTATATTAAATAAAAACAACACATATTAACAAATTACACCGAGTGTTCATCATTGCTACTTTGGTAAATCCACGACGTCGTAGTGGGACGTAACATAATATTTTTTATTAATAAATTCCTCAACTAAAATATACAGTTTTAATACAACTTGAATAAAAATAAAATAACAAAATAGAACTGACAATATGTTTTAGTAAACATTTTTTTTTCTTATACATTTTTATACAACAGCATAATAAAAAACCTATACCAACTTACACATGTATAAATTCATCCGTAAAAACCGTTTCACGCGGGAAAGAACCGAGAAGACTACAGACATAACTAAGAAACGAAATTTTCACCAAATAATAAGGAGAATATGGACTGTGCAACCTCGTTTTTAAATTTTCGATATCACTTCTAAAAAAAAAGTTTTGTTTGTTTTAAAAATCATTATTTTTGTGTTTTTCAGACTTGAATAACTTTTTTTGTAGAAGTAATATTGAAAAAATAAAAACGACCTTGCACAGTCAAAGTTCTCTTGTTTATATTGTGAACATTTTGTTACTTAGTTATAAGTGTAGCTTTCGTGGTTCTTTCCCGTGCGAAACAGTTTTTACGTAAAGATTTAAATTTTATTGAATATTATTTACTGTGGTGTGCTGCTACACTACGGTCGTTGCGACATCGAATACGATTTCCCCCACCACGATAGACTGCAATTGTATTTGCCCGTGTCTGGGCCGTGCCGCGCCGCGCTCCGTGGTTATCGGTAATCAGCGCACTCGTAATAATTTCCAGAAATAACTTTGATATGAAACAATTTAATTTTGGTGACTGGCTACTGCCAATATAAAGGTACGTGTCCACTTGAGATTAAATAGTCTCGAGACTATAATCACAAATGTATATGATTACCTAGGTTATGTTGCTCCTACGTTAATAGTCTTGAGAAAATTGTTAATTCAGTCAAGTAATGCAAAATACTGCAAACTATTAGCTTCAGCATTAATAACTTCTCTCGAAAAAAGATTTAACTACATTTATGACTTAAGTAATGCAAAAAGCAAGGATTTTATTATTGCCTCAATAAGTCATTCGAAGTTTAAATGGGATGGGCCCCAGTAAGCTTATGTAAGGCATTATTTTTGAATGAATGCAATACATTTAAAGTTGAAAATTTTGTATCTGAATCTGCATCTGATAATGCAGACAGTGATACCAGTGATGAATTCTATAGCAATTTATCTGGACATCTAACATCATTTCATCCCTCTGCGCAAGATAGTGATTCAGTTGAAATTGATACAAGTCTTTCAAATACAGCTAGTGTTGAAACTGTTATGCCTTATACCGAAGATGAGGCTCTAGCTTTTATAGTTGACACACGCATGACGAAAAATGCTTATCAAATAACTAGACTTGGGCCCAAACAACGTGGAGCTAATATTTATCCTGCATATTAAAATAATAAACTTAACTCTTAACTTCTAAAGTAAACATTAATTATGCTTATAGGTAGATAAGTTAACATTTTTTTTTTTTTTTGGGAGGGGGCGCAAATTTTTATTTTGCCAGGAGCGCCACTATTGATCGGGCCGGCCCTGACTGAGGTGTTCAAATTGTTGTAAATTAATTGATTTATAGGGAATAATAATGTGAAACATAATTAATATTCTATTACCTTTGTTTTTAAATCCTTGATGCTATATTATTAAATGCATTAATATTTGTTTCAGATAAATAAAGTAGTGTTTGATTATATCATTGATGAAATGAAACCTCTGGTTACGTGCGAAAAACCTTCTTTTCATAAGTTAATCATGGAATTGTCTGGAATTAATGATACTGCTTTATTGCCAAATAGAAAACAATTAGCAAGTGATTTGAAAGAACGATATACAACATACAAGACTACACTTTCAGAATTAGTAAAAAACACTTATAAATTTGTATTACTGCCGACATCTGGACTGCCAACAATAAAAGCTTCATGGGTATGACATGTCATTTTATTGATAATGAATCTTACACAAGTCGTCATTCCTATGTTCTTGGATCAGTGGCGCAACTAGACACTTGGGGGCCCTAAAGTCAAATATAAAATGGGGCCCCCTAGCAAAAAATGTAAATGGTCTCAAAGACTCAAAGGTACACTGTACACCGCTTCCTCCCCGCCCATAAGGTAATCAAAACCTTTCGTTATTCTATATATTATACGTATACCTATATAAAAGCGAAATGGAAATCTTTGTTACGGATTAACTCCGAAAATTCATGACCGATTTGGCTGATTTTTTTTTGTTGTGTTTGTAATTAATAAATGTTAATAGGTATGAAAGACAATTTTATGAAAATTCACCGGAAATGTATCAAATCTGGAAAGCAAAAATACAGTAGTGGCGCACCCATTTAACCATTTTTAACGGGCAACGAAATGCACGGGGTGAGTTAGTAATTTCATAAAATTAAAAATATTTTTTGTTAACTATTTTTTTTTTTTTTTAAATATTATACGTTCGTGAAGTTGGCCCACCCAAGTACTACAATTTTTTTTTAATCCATGCCATTATTTTGCAAGTTATTTGCAAGTAATTGCAAGTCTATTTTTAGAATTTGCAAGTCCAAACTTTCACAGTAAAATAAAAAAACAAAAGTTGGGCCAACTTCACGTAGCCCACCCAAGTTGTACCAGAACTTCGAAATTGGTATCAAACGAAAGCTTCTGATTTGCAAGTCTAATTTTAGAATTTGCAAGTAACTCGAGTGACGGCTGTGAATTAAATTTATTATTATTATTTATTACCACCTTTTTATAATTCTCAAGTAAAAACATATTATAAACTAACTTTAACATAGTGACACATAGTATGTGTAAATTTGTTGAAGTTATATCATATTTCAATTATGATTTATAGAAGTGGTGTCCTAGTAGGTATTTATTTTTTAAGACATTTTACAAACGTTACATTTTTAGAGAATCTGAACTTAATTTTTTTCAATTTTGATTACTTTGGGGTGCCGGTTAATAAATGAACGCAGGCCGATTCTTAGACACCGATTTCAAAGTTCTGGTACAACTTGGGTTTGCTATCTTCGTAACTTCGAAAGCTCACAGCCGTCACTCGAGTTACTTGCAAATTCTAAAATGGGACTTGCAAATACTTGCAAATCAGAAGCTTTCGTTTGATACCAATTTCGAAGTTCTGGTACAACTTGGGTGGGCTACGTGAAGTTGGCCCAACTTTTGTTTTTTTTATTTTACTGTGAAAGTTTGGACTTGCAAATTCTAAAAATAGACTTGCAATTACTTGCAAATAACTTGCAAAATAATGGCATGGATTAAAAAAAAATTGTAGTACTTGGGTGGGCCAACTTCACGAACGTAAATATTATTCATTTATAAAATAGAATCAATATTAATATTTCTGGAATTTTTTGTAAAAAATTATCTTCAACAAAATGCCTACAAAATATTGAGAAAAAACAATAGTAGAGATAATATCAACTCTTGGTAGTTAATATATAGCACATATAATCTAATACAATTCAGATTTCAGATGTGTCAATATAAAATATATGTTGAAGTACAGTTTATTTTTTTATACACCTAACACCTATCATCTTTGCAAACAGTTCAATTATACAATATAATAAAAAATACAAGTTGTGATGTTTATAAAAGGACTTGGATTCTTTCTATTGATAGTCACCTTGACTAATTTCTAATTCTTCTTTATTTTTAGAAAATATACAATATCACGTAAAAAATTACTAATTAATTATTACATTTTCCTATAGGCCTATAAATCCTGCAAGATCACGCCGCCACATAAATAAAAAATTGACAAGACCCTAAAATAAAACAAAAAACGGAGGGGCCCCGGTTGCATTCGCAGCCCAGCGGCCCATAGCCAGGGCGAAACTGAGTGTCTATTAACAATAAATATTAAAATAACAGTATAATTATAGTATAGGCATCTCATTTTAAGCTATAAGCTTTATATAACGTAGATGTTTAAAATAAAATATAGGTACTTAATAATAATAACTATAAAGTGTGAAAAAAAATTAAAAATCAATTTTTATTATGGGGCCATGGGAGCCCCGATAAATCGGGGGCCCCAAAGTTTCACTTTGCTAACTTACCCGCTAGTTGCGCCACTGTCTTGGATGCAGGAGAATGAAAGGTACACATGATTTCTTAAATATTGCTTAAGTTATTACGGAAATAATAGAAACATACAATCTAAATAATTCCAAAATCACACATATTGTAACAGATAACGCTACCAACTTTGGAAAATGTTTTCGTACTTTTTCAAATGTATTAGGACAGCCAAATGAATATGATGTTGGAAATTTTAATATTGATAATTCAGATACCAAGCGTGCAATTGATTATAATCATGCCTCTGATAGTGATAATGAAAACAATTATCCTGATATTGAAAGAATTAATGTTGATTCAGCGTGAACCAACTATTACGAAACTAATGAACATAGAAACTATAGTAATTTTTGTTTACCAAAACACATGACTTGTGTAGCACATTCTCTAAATTTGATTACCACCACAGATATTTCTAAAATTTCAGATGAAAATTATAATCGTTTATCCAAAGCTACTTTTGATAAGCTACAAGCGTTTTGGAATCTAGTTAGTAGAAGTTCAGTAGCTTCAGATAAAGTCTTTGAACATTGTAACTGCAAGTTTCCAATTCCCGTTATTACTAGATGGAACATATAATTCAATACATAAAAGTTGGTACTTACTTTTGAAGTTTGAGCAAAAAGCCTACAACATGTTTGCACTTGCCAGTGCCAACTTTACAACTACATGAACCATTTATAGTAGTATTAAAGTCTCCATTTGTTTTTGAAATAATAATTTAATGAGGATGCCCATTTAAGTTTGATGTTTGTAGGCATAATGCTATGAACACTTCAAACAACTAACTTCTGCTTCATTTAATTTTATTAATTTGGTGGCAATAAAAATTAAAAGTATTTGATACTATTTTAAGTCCTTTAAAACGATCTTCGAGTTGAAAAAAAGCGGTATCAACTAATGGTAAAAATACTGAAACATAAAATTTTTCCTTTGTAATATCTAATCTCCCGTCACCATAAACTTCACCAAATAGTTTTTTAGAATACATTTTTCGTTTATTTTCATTCTGATATTGTATTCCCCATTTTAGACACATATTTTATATTTATTTTTTGTTGGTTAGTGAAATATTTGTCAAAGATTTCAACACATTAATGGTAAGAGAATATTTATGTTTCACATCACATTATTATTCCCTATAAATCAATTAATTTACAACAATTTGAACACCTCAGTCAGGGCCGGCCTGATCAATAGTGGCGCTCCTGGCAAAATAAAAATTTGCGCCCCCTCCCCAAAAAAAAAATTAAATATTAACTTATCTACCTATAAGCATAATTAATGTTTACTTTAAAAGTTAAGAGTTAAGTTTATTATTTTAACAATTAAAATAACAACATTTTAAGAATATTTCAAATTCAAAATAAAAATAACGAAGTTAATTGATTTGTATTACCTACTTTGGTATAACTTTAATAACAAATTCATAAAAACAGTACCACATAATACATTAATATGAATTGTATAAAAAATTTAAATTAAATAAATAATAATACAAATAATACTTCAAATTTAATAGAATTTAGTACAAATAATTTATTAAACAAATTTAACTTTTCTAGCTTTTTCGGTAGCAAATTTTTCGATGATTAAAGTGTAGTCTATCTTAGATGCAATTTCTTGTTTAATTGAAAGTATGGCTAAATTTGATATACGTTCTTGACCCATGGTGGAACGGAGATAATTTTTTATAAGCTTTAATTCGCTAAAACTTGTCTCACAAGTAGCTGTGTAGTAACGGGCATTGTTAAAAAAATTCGTAATGCCACTACCAAATTTGGGTATACATCTTGTAAAGAATTTTGATGTATGAATTTTAAAAATGCATAAGAGGTTGCAGTTTTAAATTATGCCATTAATATAGAAGCTTGAAACTTTGAACTTCTATGTATAGTTCACTGCCATTCAAATCAACTCTGTATAATAACTCTAGATCATCCGACCATTTTTTGATGTCATCAATTCCCATAGTCGATAAAGTTCGACCAGACAAAAATGAGAAGTTTGAAGAAATATTAGATATTTTTTCAAATCTCCATTTTAGACTTATAATAATAGAATCTAAAGATTAATAGCATTGTAGCTTCATAATAGTTTCACTCGATTTATTAGTTTCTGTTTCATTTGAATCCAAGTCATATTTTTTGCGTTTTATTTTTCTGGTAGTTGGAAAATCAGTAGATATGTTTATTAAAAATGCAATTTTTTTAGCTTCATTCAATGCATTTTCAAAAACCATTTTCTCGTATATTTTGAATGCATTCAATTAAACCTTCTAAACTTTTTGTAGTCACATCAATAGTCTGATTTTTATTCTGTAAAGATAAATTTACTTTGTCAATTTGTCCTAGTATAGAATCCCAAAAATGAAGGAGACATAAAAACTTTAAATTTATTTGCTTCAGAATTTGTTGAGCAGATGTTATTGTGTTTTTATTAAAATCTTTCAAGTTGGTCACCATATGGTTTAGTATATCATAAACGTGTTTAAAATTTAATTTTAGAGCACTCACTGCTTGTTTCTTTGTACTCCAACGTGTGTCACAATGGGATTTTAAAGTGATTTTCATAGTTTGAATTAAGAGTTCCCATCTACTTGTCGAGCCAGAAAAAAATGAATATATATTTTGAATTAAGCCAAAAAATGTTATCATCATAGGTGAAACTTCTGCAGCATGAACACCTACTAGGTTTAGGCTATGAGCTGACCATGGTATAAATGTCGCTAGTTCATTTACACGTAAAATATGTGATTGTACACCATTAATACTTCCAGCCATTATTTGCGCCGTTGTCATTGCACTGTCCTCTACAGTTCATTATATCAAGTCCATTATTTCTTAAAGTGTTTATTATTTCATTAGAAAGCCCTAATCCTGATTTTTTCTAATTGTATTTACCTAATCACATATACATATATTACAGTCGTTATATTTTTATTATTGCCGGCCACAGGAAACACATTGTTATTTCCTGCGGCTTGTTTACGGGTAGAAATATAATATACATTCATAAATAAAATATATTACTTTACGATATCATTCGGTAGGCACAGTTATATTGTCTATCGTCGTGAATAAAAATTAATTTCAATAATCAATAGTAAATTTGAGGTTTATTTATATAAATTTAAGTGTTAAATTTATAACACAGTATTAATCAACTCGCATCTAATTACAGATATTAATTTATTGAAATATTTTGGTTTAGATTTTCAAATTCAAATTTAATGATATCAAATTGTGCGCTCCCATTGCTACTCGATATTTCGCGCCCCTGGCGCCCACCTTGTCAGGCCCTCGGCCCGGCCCTGACCTCAGTACCACAGTTGTAAAGAATACTTTTAAAAAGTATTTGAGTGATTAAGTATAATACTATTGTAAAATGTAAAAAATCTATCAATAAACCATAATAATAATTATAAGTAGTATAAATTATGAGAGTATTTAAAATATATGAATATATTTTTAATATTCAATATCATATAAAAGTATTTAATCGTGTAGATGCAAGAAAGTCTAGGATTGCCCGACAACCTCTATGAAGCCTAAAACAAATCAATATGTACAACCTAATTTAAGGACCTATTTTATCTTTCATTGGAACCAAAAATAAATTGTCATGTACAAACTAATTTTAAGAACTTCTGTCTATAATACCACTAAATGTTGTACATTTGTACCTAATACTAAATTATTTGTTGTAAGCTAATAACCTTAGCAGTTGAAGCTGTACCATGAAATAAAAAAAAAATAAAAAAAGTATTTAAATATTACTCAAATACGATAAAAAAAAAAGCATTTAAATAAAGATATTCAAATACCTACTTTATACTTTTTCAGTAAGAACCTACTTATAATAATAATAATAATAATCATATTTTTATTTAATTTGTAGGTAGGTAGGTGATTATATTTAAAATAATATTTAGTCTTAGTCTTTCAAGAAAATGAAAAGATAATTTTATAAATCAAACCATAGTAAATAATATAATATCTGATCCATCGAATATTAATTATTATTAGGTATTTAGGTAAGTATATAATACAATAGTAATATAAAGTAAATAAAGGCTTAAGGTCTTATATTAGTTGTAAAATAAAAACTTACTCCAAAGAATATTTACCAAATAATATATTAACTCTTAGTTTTGTATTTGTCACCTTACATGATTACATGATTGTACCTAATTAATAATTGGGTACAATTCACAAAATTGAAATGGTTTGATTCTGTTTCTTACAAGTTTATTATTTCAAATACAATTTTTATGTCTCTTAATATTATGATTTGATGAGTTAAATAATTTTTAAATCCTGGACTTAAATTAAAAATGAATAATTTATAGATAATATATTATTAATTATAATTTATAGATACCTGTTGTTTTGTAAGTTTTTTGTTTGGTCGACTAAATACATTTGTTTTATTTGAAAGTTTTGCATTGCTTCTAGCCTCTTGTACTTGATGTAATAATACTTTATGCTTATGCTATAAATAAATATAATTTTTTTTTTTTCTAATGTTCATTGAAACGACCTCAAGGTCTTCGTCAATGCTTATCACAAGTGGGTAGTAAGGAGATCATGTGATCTATTTATCTATGTATATATCACTATATGCATGATACTACCCCCTTCTCCAAGAGGAGACATGTGTGGTCTTCACTCCCAGTGGAGTGGGACCTAGTTGGAAACCGGATGATGCAATCGGACGACAGCACGGGAAAATGGTGATTGCGTAGAATCACACAAATTTTTTGCACTTGCTATGAATCGAACCGATGACTGTGTGAGTCGCGGTCAACTGTGTGGACCACGGGAGATGGACAATTGACCGACAACCATTCGACCGACAGGACAATCGATCGATAACCAAAATACCGACAAGACAATCAACCGACAGGGTCAATCAACCGACAACCAAAATACCGACAAGACAATTTTATCTTTAATTTATATTCTTATTTTAAAAATATTTTAATAATACATTTTTTATGATATTGTATAATAATAATAATATTGATAATATTTTTTTTATAATAAATAATAATTTGCTAGTTAAGTATAATAATTAAATAATTAAAAAAATAATTCGTTATATAATAAAAAAAAATACTGGAAAGACTAAAAAATAATATACAAATGTATGTGACTCTAGAGTGTATATTACATGGTTAGGTTGTGAGCAATACCTCGAAGATACTCCAGACGTGTCTTACCTTCACGATTGTTAAAAGCAGTCTTCAAGCGCTGTTCACGTTTTTGCTGAAGATTTGTTGAGTGTGGCTTTGGAGCTCCTCGAAGAATAGCTTCGATATCTGCATCAACCTTACTTTGTTCTTTCTGAAGTTCTTTAATCAGCGTAAACAGACCAATATGAGCCCTCCCTATCAATTCATTCCAACGCCGATGCCATGCCTCCGCATGATTAGAAGTCCTAGGAATACCATTGTCTATAAGTTTATGATAATATAGAGTATTAGACAATTTTTATAAATAATTGAAAATTATTAAATACAGTATTATATAGGTACCAATGTTTTCATAAATTGACCATAACGTTGGAGGAAAAAGTGGAGGGTTTCTATGTTCGATGTTGCGCACTATACGACGGATTTTACCTAATGCATAATTGTCTTCAAACCACTGTACAAAAGTACTTGCATTGTTAGGCATAATTTCTTTAATCTCCTTGAATGCATCAGGAATTTCCTCTTCGGGCAAAAATGCAAGAGACAACATTTGCCGAACTTTGATGCTGACATTTTCATTATTTCCATACTCAATGGATAGCCCAAGGCCTTGTAACATTCGCCAAGCACTTTGGCATAAATGAAATAAACAACCTTTACTTTTGGACAACGGAAACTCATGTTTGCTCACGTTGATTGCAGCCATCTCAAAATCACTTATTATGTATTCGGGTGCCAAGTTAATACTATTGTCTTCAGAAAAATCAATTATATCCTAAAAAAAAATAAAAACTATTAAAATATAATATTGCTATTTGAAAAAAGGAAGCACATTAGTAAATAAAATGTTGTATTTTCGTAATTATCTACCTGATACATCTGTCTGTAACATTGCTCTCTTTTGCTTGTCATAAGAACATATACTAGAGGCAAAACCCTAGAATTGTCACCGCAACCAACTTGTGCGTGAATTGTATATAGTTGTGTAAACCTGCTTTATTTGTTGTCTTATTTATTTCACTGCGCCACTCCGGCTCCAAAAAAATAAATATAATGTAAACATTTATATAGGCGAACCGTTGGTGTAAATAATAATTTTTATCTAAAATTTTTAAAGTTTTCTTTACTATATCTATGTAATAACTTTTAAGTGACTTAGGAAATTTCCAGTTGACATTTTTTGACCATGAATCACTTTTGGACAGTTTTTGCATTGTGCTTCTAACTTAATTCCGTCGCAATGTATAATAGTAAAGAACTGCCCATTAAATAAATATGATTTTCGTAAGGTTTCTAGTGATGTATGTTCTGATGTTTTCATATTTTGATTGGAACCCATGTCATCTGCAGTATCATCATTTACCTCCTGAATTGTTCGTTTACTTGAACTTGCGTTCCTCGAAATTATAATATATTTATCCATTTTATGAATAAATGTTAAACAAGAGCACCAATTATTCAAAAAGCTATCGCGGACTCTAATTTACAGCAGACAGTAGGTGCCAATGGTAACAAATAATAATAGCAAACAACCTAAAATAATTATAAATCTAGCCATTTCATAATAATAGAAATTACAATTGATATTGTATGGAGTACTACCAACTTAAAGTACCTTCACACGTCAAGCAGCTACAACATTCGTGAACGTTAGAAATTTGGTCTGGTTTCAGTATTGATAGTATGAACAAAAATATATATTATAATATAACATAATATTATTTTACTTCGATGGGTCATTCTGTTCATTTGGAATTACATGATGGGTGAGGAGGAAAGAGCGCAGTCACCAATCAGTTTAACCGTTCTGTGTGTTACTGTGTTAGTGTGTATGCATTTGTAATTATAATATTTATAAATAGTACCCAGATAAAAATACTGAAATAAACACAAATAATCCCATCATTATTGTTAAATTGGCCGATAGTAATATTTTTATACCATTAGCAATGAAAACAATTCCCATAAAAAATATTATATAATAACAAATAAAAATTTAAAAATTACAATTTTAATTAAAATCAAAAAAAGTACGTACTCGAATAATTGTTCACCATACGGTAAATCATTACCGTATTACATTAATAAGTAAATCATTTATCTAAGATAATTTCTTAAGATAGTTGTCAACAGTTTATTTATATTTATATAGATGAGATAAAGATAAATTGTTTTTTATCTAGATAATCCCAACACTGCTCAGGAACAGGAGATACAATTAATAGAGTACATCAAGACTATGGATGCATGTTTGGTCATACATGCCTCCAATGCTTATTTTTCCTCGCGTAAGAAATAAACCAGAACTAATAGATGGTGGACCACCTGGAGCATGGGCTGAAGTTCATCCAAGTGGATGGATACAGACCAATTTGTTTCTAAAATGGTTTAATAAATTTGTAATTTTTTCCAGAGCATCTAAGATCCATAAGGTTTTGCTTTTATTAGATTATAAAGCTAGAGATGCTGGTGTTATATTGCTTTGCTTTCCACCTCACTGCACGCATGGACTGCAACCATTAGACATGGCTTTTATGAAACCACTTAGCTTATATTACAGTGATGAAGTTAAGAAATGGCTTAAGGAGCATGCTAAAGACCACAGAGTTGTCACACAGTTTCAGATCGCATCCCTTTTTGGTGGAGCATATTTAAAAGCATCAACTATGATAACTGCCATCCGTGGCTTTAGAGCAACAGGCATTTGGCCAGTAGATCCCAACATATTTAAAGAACATGATTTACTTGCTAGTTCTGCTATTGACATTGATTTAAATGTTTCAGTAACAGATCAGCAAAATATTTCAAACAGTGTGCTCCTAGTTCAACCAGAAGTGTTAACTCCAATCATACAAACAAATAGCCTGCCCATCATTCCTCCCGCAATTTCAAATTCTATTGGACAACAAAATTATGATTTAACTCTTTCTCTAACGCAGCATAGTTCACCAGGATGTTCACAAGCAGGTGCTGAAAAATCAGTTATAAAATCAATTTTTGCTTTATCTCCTGAAGAAATTCATCCTATTCCTAAAAGTAATAAAACCACTGCATGAATATTTAAGAGAAGAGGGAAAACAGCAATTCTAACAGAATCTCCTTACAAAAATGAGCTTTTAGCTGCTAACATATTAAGTGCAACACCCAGACAAGTAAAATGTTCTTTATCGTTCGGCCGAAAAAAAAAACTAGTTCAACCAAGAAAAATCTTAGTACGAAAACTAAATTCAATGAAGATGATGAAAAATGTTTGTATTGTGATGAGCCTTACTCGACTTCAGAAGATGGGTGGATTCAGTGTGTACATTGTAAAAAATGGGCTCATTGTCTTTGTGCTGGAACTGATAAAAAAGATTATGAGACAATTTTTAAGTGTGAATTTTGTTCCTAAAATAAGTTTTATTGAATTTAAAAAGTTGTTATTTATATGTTTCTTTCTTTTAAGTGAAGTTAAATTAAGTATTCATTTAAGTATATTAATGTTTTTTTTATAAATAATTTGTTTTGTTTGGAAAATTAAATAAAATATATAAAATTTAAATGATTTTTTATATGTTCCCATACGTGGGACAAAGTGGGGTAAACTGTAAATTTTTTAACATCCTTTTAAACTTCAAAAAAAAAAAAATTTATTTTCATAATAAAATATGCTTAGTTAATAATACCATAACCTATAGATTAAGTATACAAAATTTGAAAGGAAAAAATTGATTTTTAAGCAAATTATAAGCTTACAGACATTAGCGTCCCCACTTTGCCCCATGTTCCTCTACTGCTAACATTTTGAAAATAACGTCATATCCGTTTTTGATTACTTAAATTTTTTCTTGATTAATAAAATGTGTAAAACTCTATTTATTTTACTTTTTTTAAATAACTATAAGTTTTTTACTATGCGCTTTTTTGAAAAAAGGATATAAGGTTGTCTTCAAAATAATGTTTACTTTAAAATTTGTTATAGGTGATTTTGACCTAAATCCACTATAGAACGAGTAATCACTATTCTCCGTAAGGATGTTTTTACACTTCAAAATTGGTGGTATCACGTCATCTTAAGGCGCCTGCGCCGTCTGCACACACTGTCAAAAGACGCCTATGTGTACACGTCGCATGAGTCTTTTATTCGTTTAAAGGAGGCTTTCCAATACAAACGTTCATGTGTACGTGCATTTATTGGCCAGCCCCATTCTCTATGAACGGTCTCCCAAACGTTTCCCATCGGTTAGGATTGGTTTGGATCAACATATTTGCTTTGATAATAGGTATCATTGTTTTTTACTTTAATTATTTTATGATAGTCATAGCTGATAATGGGAAACTAAAAACATTTTTTTTAGTACTTAGAAATTTTGTACAAGAAGTCGAGGAATGGAAGTATACAATTATAATACAGAAGTACAGTGGCGTATGGAGACTCGTTAGCGCCCCTGGCAAACTTAGGAAAATGAGCCTTTTTAGCGATTAAAAAATTGACGAAAATATGGAATGATATTTTTTAACATTTAATTTTTATGTATATAATTGGGGAATACCACATTATATAATTATCAGTTATTATTACAATGTAAATTTCAACTTTAAAATTTTTCCTTTCTTGCTTTAAGGCTTAACTGTTCTTTGTGTGAAAAATCAGGAATGCTAACAAATAATATAGCATAATATTTACTTTTTTTTAATGATTTCAAGAATTTTAGTTTCAACAGTTTTTCCCATCAACTCAATAAGCTTGATGTGCATTGTGCATGCGTGTTCACACACACACACACGTACGCACGAACCGTCCCTTGTTTTGAAACATGAATTTAACGATAAACAAGATAAACAAAATCATACACATTTCAAAATATATAATAAAGAAATCTCGTTTGGAAGGTAGAATAAAAATAAGTACCAATTTTGAAGCACAAATTTGCGCCCCTTCATAATTTGCGCCCCTGGCGTAGGCACAGTTCGCCATACCCTTCCTACGCCACTACAGAAGTACACTAGAGAAAAGTGTTACTTGTTTATTTGTATATGTTGTTGTATATGGTATACAATTTACAAGTGAAATGTACCAAAGAATTGTACTTTATACAGTCTGTGACATTTCATTTGTAATAAACTAATAAATAATACAAATTCAACGTATTCCTTGTCGACCTGATGTATTGTCAGTTGGAGAAATATTAAGTCCAACTTTAAGGTAGTCACACAATTATTATGGTTTATCATATCTAATGTCTTCTGTTAAACCTATACCTATTCACTATTGGATAGTTACCTGAATGAGAATAGGTTGGTATATCTAGTATAATTTGAACATCACTTTAATTTTCACATTATATATAAATATATAATAATATGCATGTGCATATAACCCTAATTTGTTTATGTTACTAGATATCTTGCATCCAGAGAATCAATGACATCTATAATGTTTTCTTTCCGTATAGGACAATTGACTGTTAGTAATTTAATACTTCAATGTTGTACTTCTCTGTGGGATACTTTAAACCCAAAAGTATATATTTTTAAGCATGGTATAAGATTTTGTCCTTTATATAATGAATTATAACTTTAAATTTTAGGTATTACTTATGCCAGACACTAATAAATGGGCACAATTAGCGAAAGAATTAGAGAATAAATCGCAAATACCTAACTGTTTAGGCAGTATTGATGGCAAACATATTGTTCATCAGGTATGATTTATGTTTTTAATATTATTCATGAATCATAATATATGTTTATTTTAAAGCCATTTGCAAACACTGGTTCTACAAACTTTAACTATAAGGGATCACATAGTATCATACTTTTGGCAATGTGTGATGCTAGCTACAATTTCACTGTGGTAGATATTGGTGCACCAGGAAGCGATGGTGGTGTTTTTTCTAGTTCAAAAATGGGCAAAGGTTTTGTGCATTCAACTTTAAGTTTCCCAATTGAAAAAGAAATAGATAAAAAAAAGTGGACCAATCCCATATTACGCAGTAGGTGATGAAGCTTTTCCACTTTTAAAAAACCTTATGCGGCCATATCCAGGAAGAGATAAAAAACGATTACCATTAAATGAATCTATTTTCAATTACAGGTAATTTTCACAAATTAAACAAAATTTTATCAACTAAATATTTAATACCAAATCATGCTTATCGTGGTGCTTATCAATGGTGAAGACTGCGCGAGGTGAAGTAAAGAGGGCAACTCGAACATTATATCTATCACGAATTAAAATATACTGGATACCCACGGACTAAGATAGTATGGACTGGAAACGAACAGACGGGCGGGTGACGGGGAGCCGGGCCGCTTATGGAATTGAGTAGGTCTGTGCGAGGGGGAAATGCGGCAAGTGCGGATATAGCACTACCACGGACTAGGATGGAACTATTACTATTATTTAATATTTGTATTATTTGTATATTATATATTAACAAGTTTAGAATTCTTCTTTTTGTTTGCATTATTATTTTTTTGATGGTTGTTTAAAACTTTGTATATTAACACTGACACATCCTCATCTTTATGTAATATGATATTATATAAGTCAATACTTCAATTTTATGTATACTACGTATGGAAAAATGTT
Organism: Neotoxoptera formosana; assembly: GCA_022818045.1. Lineage (NCBI taxonomy): Eukaryota > Metazoa > Arthropoda > Insecta > Hemiptera > Aphididae > Neotoxoptera > Neotoxoptera formosana. The sequence continues at coordinate 95,679,650 of CM040630.1, forward strand.
GATTAGTTTCAATTTTTGGCATAAGTCTAGTTTAGCGGCCACTCGAATAATTCGATTTTTTTTTCGGAAACCTATGTATTTTAACGAGTCTTAAACGATGGTGTAAAAATAAATTTGCGGAAACCATTAGTTTTGAAGTTATAGACTTACGAAGTTCACGATTTTCAGTTTTTTACTCAGGCGCGTGACGGGATATTTTCGATTAGCGGAGCAGAGCGACTGCACCGAGGAGTAAAACGTGTAATCACTGCACATACTATACGACATAACTTACCTGTGACCACGGACTAAGATAGTATGGACTGGAAACGAAAGCCTAATCACCGTGCCGCTTATGGCTTGGAGTAGGCTTGTGCGGGGTGAAATATGGGGCAAGTGCAACTCGCGCTCTATCTATGTTCATAATATATGAGAACCATCTATTTTATGAATTTTCCCTCCAATGTATGAATATTATTGTAACTTATTATTTATTTACGTGTTTATTATTCATCATATTTGACTTCGTTTTAGTACTCGTATAATTGTATACAATATTGTTATACTTGTGTTATTAGCTTATTACATATTAACATCTTATTTAATTTTTCTATACCAACTTTCAAAGTTGCAAAATGGCACTAAAATGTAAAATACGTAAATGTTCAATTAATGGATATGAAAGTCTTGAAGATCATACAAATGTTACACTGTTCAAAGTATACGATAGTAACAAAGTAGCTTGGGAATCAGCAGTCAGGGGCGTATTTAGACTTACTTCTAGGGAGGGGGGGGGGGGCAACTCAATTTTTTTCTTTAATTCCGTCTCAATATTGTTGGTAATATTTAAATCAGGTGAATCCTTAATATTTGGTGTAGTTCTTTTTTAACACCTGTCTGTGTTTTGAAAGTTACACTTGTGCTTTATTTAATTTTTCACCAAGTATAGACACGACAAAAATCCCAATTCACAGCCACGCGTATCGTACGCCGAACGCTTGAAGTTATCACAATATCACGCACACTCGTTGCGGTAGGTTATTTTAGGCAATTAGTTGTCACTGATGACAAAAATATAATTTATTTTGTAAATAACGAAATAATAGAGCCCTCAAGTGTAGGATTGATTCAGCCGTCTAATTCTATAAATATTTCAAATATATCTGAAGTAATATTACTTCATTTAATTACAAACAAGTATGCCAAGGTATGGCAATACATTTTCCCGGTAATAAATGCATTGTTATATGTTTTCTATTTTATTAGAACATTAAATATTTAATTTTTAAATTTCGATACATACATCGGCTTTGGCTGAAATTTTGTTTATCTAGGAATATCTATTGCAACAGCTGAACTTAATATTTGATTATGGCGTTATGAGAAGTGTTCTGTTTTAGTATTAACAAAAACAAAAGATGCCTAAAATGTGACTCTTTATTTCCAGTATTTAAAAAATACCAGAATAATTTAATGTTGAAAACTTCAAAACGAATTCGTGTTACACTTACCCCCATTCGTCGTCGTTTGTTCAATAATGTATTAAGTACCTAATAAGAAAAATCTTAAAAAATAAAACTCCTGCTTAATTCGTCCAAACATGTTTCTATTTGTTGATGAACGTAGAGGAATCATTTCAAAAATGTTGTAACAATTATGATGTTTTTCAACAGACAGTTAATGATTTCTTTAACAAAAAATTGAAACTAATCAACACTTTTCCATGTAGTATACATAAAATTGAAGTACTGACTTTTATGATATCATATTACATAAAGATGAGGATGTGTCAGTGTCAATATACAAACGTTTTAAACAATGATCAAAAAAATAATAATGCAAACAAAAAGTAAAATTCAAAACTTGTTAATACATAATAATATACAAATATTAAATAATAGTAATAGTTCCATCCTAGTCCGTGGTAGCGCTATATCCGCACTTGCCGCATTTCCCCTCGCACAGACCTACTCAACTCCATAAGCGGCCCGGCTCCCGGTCACCCGCCCGCCTGTTCGTTTCCAGTCCATACTATCTTAGTCCGTGCCCGTGACCTACTTGAGGTTGTGTTGCATAGCAAGTCGAGGGATATTTTTTTGTTTTTTTTTTTTACATTGAAAACCATACAAGGATACGGGGTACACTGTCAAAAAGTAAAACCAATTTTTATATTTTATATTTTATTTTCAAACTAAAAAATAATCGTTTCGGATTCGTCTCCAGAGGTAGACTCAGAGCCGGTTCCAGATTCCGACTCTGCAGAAGTGTCGTCTCTAACTCCATCAACAGGGACGAGTGTGAAGTTGGGGGACCAAAGCTAGGGGACTATGTACTCGGACGACTAGTGATAACAGGCCTTGTATGCCCGGTTGCGTTTTATTATATACAAGGCACCCGACATTTGTATTACCGTGAACCACAATATTGATGCGGTCCTGTGGGGAGCCGCGAGGATGGTGACTGGTGGGTGTGGCTGTGTGTAAACACAATTAAAAAAAGAAACACGGTGTGGTTGTTGGTAGATGGTGTTTTCTATTATCGCGTACGCACACTTCGCGATGAGTCTGAACGACTTCGCAACACACAAAATAACAACAAAAAAAAAGAAACAAATCGGACTCGCGATCTCGGTGGTTTTGTCGTCGCCGTTTTCGTCGCGCGGAAAACGTCGTGTGCGTGTACCGGTCGGGCAAAGGCAAAAGAACAACTGGTCGATCCGGTTCGCCGGGCGGCCGGCCGACCGTTCCAGGCGCGGTTATCGCGCGCCGTTGTCGTCCGTCGTCGATCGGCGGTTTGTTTGAGAAGCACAGCGCGGCTTTCCGCGTAAAAGGCTGTTTGAATTCAAACTGCCATTACGCGGGACCGCGTCATACTCCCCCCCCCAAACCGCCGACAGCGGCGGTGTTCCGGCCGTTGCCGGTGCGGTGACTGGTGTGTGTGGGGGGTGGTTGTCGTAGACACTTTTCCGCGGGCACGTCTTCCAGCTGGTTGCAGCGGCCGTGTCCCGGGTGGTGTCTAGTCGTGGGGGGGTGATGTTGGGGGGCTGAAGTACGCCAGGCTGATGTCCATGTCCCCGTTGTCAGCTGTGTCTACCTCCGCACCCCCTAACAGTTCCGCTTCCTCCTCCGCGGATATTTCCATATCCATGGTTTGGGGAATGGCTGTTAGGTGCCCCGTAGTCTCGGTTGTTCCGGTGGAAGTTGTTCCCTCCGGCCCCGTGGCTACGGTGCTGTGTGTGGTGGTAGGCATCGGCTGTTGCGGGTCTGGTGTCGGCTCTGGGGCAGGGTTAGCGGGTGGTGCCGGTTTTTCCAGGCGGTGTTGCTGGGAGGTCTGTTGGTGTGTGGCCTTGTAGTCCCGCATCCGCTGCCTGTTCCGGCGCTGGCGGGCGTTCAGCGCGGCTGGTGTTGTCGTCTCGGCGGTGGTGGTTGATAGCGGGTTGGCGGCCGTTCCGGGTGGTTGACCGGTCGATGTCCTCGGCGCCGGTATTGGCCTCTCCATCAGCGGTCGTGGTGGCGGTCGTTGCGGTGCCCCTGTTGTCGGCCGTGGTGGTGCTGGTCGGGGGTTGGATGCCGGTTGTGCGGTGGCTGCTGGCCGTGTGTTGGCCGCCGGTCGGTTCACCCGTCTGGGGCTACGCGACCTATTGTGCCGCACTGCGGTTGTGGGTTCGCCGCTCGTCGCCCTTATAAACACGACGGTGCGGTCCTCCCACCCACGCATGTAGGCGGCCCACAGTACCGGGTCCCGCTTCAGCTGCGCCGTGGTCATCTGACGCACCCGTGCCGCCGTGGTGGTGTTGGTGCCCTCCTCCAAGCTGGCTGACCTCAGCAGCTGCTGGCTGCGCTGTAGCAGCTCCGCCGCTTGTTGGAGGGTGCTGGGAGTCGCTGGTGGTTGTCGCTCCATTTGGTGGTGTGGTGGTGCTCCGACTGAAAATCACGTACACTAAATGCTATTGTGGGTGTATGGTTGGGGAAGGGGGGGTTTGGGGCGCTGCGAGTGTTGCCCGTTTGAGGCAGGACACATGAATTTTGCGTGGTGGCTGCTGGTCTGTAATAAACACGCCTTTACCTACGCGTTTTTGCAGTCTTACCAGTCCCCACCATTTCGGTGCGAAGCCGGCGTGAAATTTTTTATGCGCGCTTGACAGGTGGTGTGCCTTGTAGTACACTGCGTCACCTGTTTTGTATTTGGCGTCCGTCGGGCCACCTGTTACAGGTGGTGTGTCCAGGACGCCGTTTTCGCGCTTAGCCCTGTCCATATTTATTTGATCGATCGGGCTGACTGCCGTCCGTGACAGTACCCAATCCCCCGGCCGTTTGCCCTCTCTCCCGAGGACGAGTACCGATGGTGAGTAACCTGTGCGGTCGTTGCGTCTATTCCTTATCGAAAAAAGTATGGGGGCTAATTTGGTGTCCCAAGTGTTGTGGTTGCCGTCTGCGAGCAACGCGCGTAAACCTTTTTTTATTTCCTGGTTACGGCGTTCGACCGGGTTGGCCCTCGGATGATATACCGGAGTTGTCCAACCCTCAGCCCCCCACCGTTCGATCGCTTTACGCATGTCGTTTGCTTAAGCACACTCGGGGGTATCCGAAACGTGAAAAGAATTCTCGTTCAAGCGTTTCGGTTATTGTTTTCGTAGTGGCTGTTCCGAGGGGGTAAGCCTCGGTCCATCTACTAAACAGGTCGGTGGCGACCAGTATGTACTGTTTTCCCCTACTCGTTCGCGGGTAGGGGCCCATGAGGTCGATACTGATCACCTCCCATGGGTGTCGGGGTATTCTGGCGGTCGCGGGGTCGTCTGCGCGCGTGTTCAATGGTTTGGTGCACGCGCAAATGTGACACGACTTGACGTACCGTCGGATGTCGTTTTTTTGACCTTTCCAAAAAAAACGTTGCTTTACCGCCCTGTACGTTTCTTTCCAGCCCGGGTGGTTTGCGAGTACGTGATCGTGGTATGTCCAGATCACGTTCTGCGTTTTGTCTGTGGGGATGACTACGGGTGTGTGTTCGCCTAACTTTATTCGCAAAAGACCGTCGGTAAAAATGTATGATTTTTTATTTTCATCCGCGGTACTTCTGGTGTTATGCGCTGGGTCGTCCGTTGTCATGTTGTGTGCCGCCTATAATCAATGCACAGTCGGGGTGAGCCGTCTTTCTTTTTTGCTAAGACGATTGGTGCGGCCCACGGGGATGTGCTTTGTTCTACCAGTCCTTGCTCTTCCATGTCCCGTATCATGGTGTCGATTGTGGCCTGTTTTACCGGTGGATAGGAATATGGTTTGAGCGCTATGGGTGTTTGATTGTAAGAAATATTATTTAAATGTTATAACTGTTAAGTGTCATAATAATGAAATATAAAATAATATAATATAATGTATTTTTGTAATTTGGCGGTTGAATTTGAATTTGAATTAATTAATAGTACCTAATTACTCATTAGACGATTAATCAACAGGTGATAGAGAAAAGTACATTAATTATTGTTCTGTGTTAATACCATAGATAATAAAGATGATACATTATTACATTAATAAAAAATACATTTACTACAGGCTGGCACTAAAACTGATATTAAACTATTATTTTGAACATTGACATTTTTATCGGTTGTTAATGTTGGTATGAGATTATTTTTTAGTTTTTTCCCCTTATCATTTGTAAGAGAACGGCTTTTGGCCCAATTTCTACACCGGATTCTCTGAAGGCATATACGATAACGAGAGCCCGTGACCAGTCCTGTATATACGTCCGTGATATTGAGTCATAAAATATTTATTATTATAATATATTGCTAAATTTTTAGACTTCAAGAATTCAGATTTATTTTTATTATACCATATATTTGTAGATTGATCATTGATCGGATTCCAAACTTTCACGTAGTACAAAATTTATCAGTATAATAAAAATAATAATATATATTGAGCTTATTTAAAAGAATACGATTTACATACCTAATATACATTTTAAACAAGTTAATAAATGATTGAACAACAACTCATATTTTATGAGAAGAGGTTAAACAAATTGAAGATAGGTAGGTAATTACTAATTACATTAATATATACTTATTAAATTAATTATAAAATATACAAATAAAAATCATTAAATTAAAATATAAAACCATTATTGTTATTGGCCTTTGAATAGAGTTAATTTATTATACCATGTCCGCATTGATTGTGTTTCATTATGTGCTTTCAAGCTATATTTTACTTTCAAATGAATATATGTTGTAGAAATTGATTTTATTAGTAGTGGTACATAATCAGATAAAGGCGAATTAATTTCTTTGCTGTGAAAATTTAATGAATTAAAAATTTATTTAAAAATTATTCCATGTTTTCCTAGTGTTGCTATCAGTTGGAAATCTTGAATAAATCAAAATAATTACGTATTAGTACACTGAAATTCATCTGTGTTCAAATCATTTCTGTCGTTGATTTATCTTTAAAACCTTACTACCAATTTATAATAGTTTAAGTTTGTTATATTATAACCTGTGAAATGTTATATGTAATTCTTTGCTTTTAATGTTTCTGGTTCTCCCATGTACAAAGCAACTAGGCATTTTAAAATTGTCGGTGGACGTACGATGTTCTGTCTAATATCTAGACTCTAGGGTATTCGCAAACAAAGTTCAAAATTCAAATAATTCAAAGTAGAATGTCAAGTCGCAAAAGTCGATTGTCGATAAGGCTTTAACTTTAAGCGGCAAAATAAAATGTGATATGATCTACGTGATAACTGATAAGTGGAACTGCGATCTAGTGGATAAATGTGCGTTAAGTGACACCGACCGAGGTGAATGACCGACGATTGAGCTTCAAAAAGTTACATTGACGAAATAGGAAATGCCACCTCTATCTTACTCTATGGTTCCAGTAAAATGGTTGTTTGTATAGGTCGTTGGGTATCCAGTATATTTTAATTCGTGATGTATATTAACAACAGACGAGTAAAAAACAAAAAAATAAATATAAATTATTATTATCATGATATGTGTGCTATGAGTTTTTCATTATTACCTATTATATTATTATTTGAGCATTTAAAAAAAAAAAAAAATTTTTAATCTTATTATTAATTATTATGTATTGCTAAAAATTGTACCTATAATATGTATAACACGTTGTAAGTTTAATATTTTTAATTATGTATTCAAAGTACTGTGAGTGTAGTTAGGCATTTGTTGCCTGTGTATTATTATTTATTATTTTATGTTATTTAAATTCTCATTTTTTTTGTGTAATGGATTTTAGCACAGTCTAAATTGTCGGGCGGTATGTTCAGTATTGGCATTGGTTATAGAATATATTATAATAGTATATAGTATATACTATAATCAATGGTATTGGTGATCGATAGTGGTCACGGACCAAGATAGAGAGGACTGGAAACGAGCATATTTTTAACGAGTCCGAAGGTGCCTCTGTTGATTTCCGTAGTACATAGCTAGTTTTAACGCTACCTAGTGGCTAGGTGCACAATTAAGCCACGATAAGAATGAAAATTGTATTATCAAATAATTCAAATATGATAGACCACGGACTAAATATTTAATAATAATATGACTAATAAGTATTTAAGTATGTAATAATAATAATATCTTAGAAGTTAAGTATTAACAAGCTTAGAATTTTTTTTTCTTTACTGCATTCACTTTTTTTTATCCTTATTTGTTATTAAGGTATATTGATTATTGACTCATTCTCGTGTTAACACAATATGTTATAATAGACGTAAGAATTTCACTTCTATGACTTATGCATGGAAATTTGTTTATGTATATTGTGTAACTATCGTTGCTCAAGAAATCATTTACTGTGAGTTGTTCAAACTCATGATCGTCACAATATTTAGTAAATGAATTTTCAATAGCAGTTAACAATTTAAACAAATAAATGTTTGGGTGAGTTGAGAGGACGTGTTACCCAAAGCGTTACGCATGCAACGACCGAGAGAAAGCGCTTTTAACTGTTTTCAGGATCCACAAGCACGCGGCGCAAGCCTACTACTCCAAATACTATATACGATAATACAGGACACTCTGTACTAAAATAGTGGCGAACAAATTGTTATCATTTCCCCCCGAGATTGTTATAATAGTTGCCTATTTTACTCCTTAATCTAATATAAATTCCCGCTTTTTTTTGATTACTAATTACTAATTATTTATTATTATAATATAATATTGTTTATTGTGCATCAGAAATATTATCAAGTTCCTTATTCTATAATATCGGAAATACTTACAATAGTGTTAATTCTAATAGTAGTAATAAATGTTAAAATAGTGAATTAATAATGGTGTCAAAAAAAGTCTGTGCAGTGTCTAACTGTAAAGCTTATGGTATAACATCACCTTCCACAATTTCATTTCATAAATTTCCGAAAGATTTAAACAGGTAGATATATTATGCACCTAAATAATCTGGTATTTATGTATAAAAAAATAACTATAATAATTTTTGATGACTTAATTATATTTATAGTTGTCAAAAGTGGATAGAATTAGCCCAAAACAAAAAAATTAATAAGTCATTAGAAACATGTGGACCCTTAGATTTGTCAAAAAGTTATTCGATTTGTTCAATTCACTTTACGAAGGATGATTATATGACCAACACAAGCAGACCTATGTTAGTAGAATACAAATTACCTATATATTTTAACATTAAATCTCTTGTCAAGAACTTATTTTTTATAATTTAATAACTTAATTATTAATTATGTGCTTCAGGTTAAGATATGGATCAGTGCCATCAATCAATTTACCATCAACTGCATTTCTTAAAAGTAACAACTTTGAACTTTATTCATAACATCTAGACAGACAATGTATGTCAAAATGAATACATTTTCCAGGCCTATCATTAAAAATTAATAAAGAAACAAAATTAAAAAAAACTCCAACAAAATGCAGTCCAATGCACATGTTTAAAAAATTTGGATCTTTTGGACACAGTCCAAAGCGACAAACATCAAATATTTTCACAGTAGATAATGAAATACATGATGCAACAACATTAAGTGATGAATTAACTGGCATAAAAAAATTAAATCGTTCACTGTTTGGTTCAGATTGTTTAAATAATATTGATGAAACACCCAATGGTTTGAATTATTATTATTTTTTTGTGTCTCTGGTCTGGTATTTGTGTTGCATGAATAAATGTTGTGTATATATAATTAATGTTGTAAATAATGTTGGCCTGACTATGGGCACATGGTCATAAACCCTCAGGTAGTCAGGTCCCAATATTTATAAAATATTTTTATGTAACTAACAACTATCTCATGTGCACTGTGCATATTATGTATTTATTCATAGATTAAAAAATGATATATAATGATCATGTTATTGAGTTAATCGTTGAAAGCTGCAATAAAATAATAAAAGTTTGTTATAAATCGGTTGATTTATAATTAAAAAATTGAGATTTTTCTAATGGAGGTACCTAATTTACTGTTTAATAACTTGTTTTAATTATTTGTATTTAAATATTTTAAAAAAGTATTTTTTACAATACTATTAATGTTGGTCTCAGTAGAAATAAAAAAAGCTTGTATTAATTGTTACATTTAACCTAAAACTAAGTACAGACTACAGATATAATATTGTGTAATTTTAAATTTAATATTTGGGAATATATTTATTGTCAGTCACATTACAATAATAATTTTATTATTTTTGTAGAAGAGCATAATTAGTTAGAATCGGAAAAGGTTGAAAAATTAGAAAATACGATACAAAAACTAAATACAAAATTAAAAAATTGCCAAAAACTTGTTTCAAAAAGCAAAAAGAAAATTGTATTATTAAGACAGAAGTATAAACAACATGTTGGGAGGAGTAATTCAAAAAGAAGTAATTTTTTAAGAACCAATATAATAGCTAAATCTGAATTTTGACTAAGACAACTGAAAAAAAAAGGACGAAGATATGAAGAGACTGAGAAATCGTTTGCCCTTGGTTTATATTACCATTCGCCTGCTGCCTATCGTTTCATGAAGAATTTCCTTTGCTTGCCTGATGTACGATCTCTCAGAAGATGGGTGGAAGGTTTGGATGTTTCTTGTGGCATAAATCAAAATATATTAAATATTTTGAAACTAAAATTTCAAACTGCTCCTATAAGAGAAAAATTGGTATCAATAATTGTAGACGAGATGTCATTAAAACAATTGATTACCTACAATTCACAAAATGATACATTTTATGGATATGAAGATTTTGGATCTGATATTTTTGAAGATTTAAAAACCTTAAAACAAGGCAACCAGGTGTTGGTTGTGATGGTTAAAAGTTTAACATTATCTTGGAAACAAATACTTGGATTCTTTATAGTCAATGGTTCAGTTACAGGAGATCGACTCAAGTGCATAGTAGAGTACACTATAACAAAATTAAATGAATGTGGTCTTATTCCAAAAGTCATTATTTGCGATCAAGGATCTAATAATCTCAAAATGAGAAAATTATTTAATGTTACAAAAGAAAAACCTTATATAACATACAACAATGAAAATGTATTTTTTATACATGATTCTCCACATTTACTTAAATCAGTGAGAAACAATTTAAAAAAATATACTTTTGAAAATGCAAATGAATTATATAGTTGGAGAGATATAGAAGATTTTTATAAAGTTGATTGCAATAATAAACCAAGACTAGCAAGCAAGTTAAAAAAAATTAATTTGGATCTACCCCCTTTTTCACCAATGCGGGTATGTTCTAGCAACCCAAACTTTAAGTAATTCGGTGAGTGCTGGTATTTTGACTTTAGTATCATTTAATAAATTATCAGCTAAAGCAGCATATACAGCCAAATTTGTTAATTTTTTTAATGACTTGTTTGATGTTTTTAATAGTATAAAATTAAATGAGCCAATTGTTCTTAAAAGACCGTTAACCAAAAACTCTTTACATTGGGATTTTTTTAAAGAAGCTTTAATATTTTTATCAGAGTTGAAAATAAACAATAAAAGAGGAAATTTACCACCTTGTATAGTAGGGTGGCAAGAAAATATTATTTGTGTACAAATTTTGTTTAAAGAATTAAATGAAAAATATGGTATTGAATACTTATTAATGAGACGCTTGACTCAAGACTGTATTGAATCTCTATTTTCAGTTTTAAGAGCTAAAGGAGGTAACAACTTAACACCAGATGTATCGAAAATTCAATCAGCAATCCGTATGAATATGTGTAATATGCTTATTAGTCCTTCAAATAATGCCAACTGCGAAAAAGATGCTTCTGAATTTTTGGCTCTAACAAAAGACATAAAAACTTCAGTTATTACATTAGATAGACCATATAATGAATCAGAAGAAATATATAATACTGATGATTATTATAGTTCAATGAATATTGAGTATATTTTAATGAATGATGAAACTGCAAATAGTGTGGCTTATGTAACAGGTTGGGTTTGTAATCAATTGGATCATCAACCATGTATTGAAAAACTGGCCACAAAAAATAAGGATGCTAATACAAAATTTGATCTTGATAATACACACATTGCTATAAAAGAATATGAAGGCTGTAGTTTACTTTATCCTCTTGCCAAAACATTGGAGTTCACTAAACATGTTTCTGCACTCTTTCATGCAAACATCGAAAACCTTATTCTAAAAAAAAAATGTAATCTAAAAAAGGATCTTACACAAATAATAAACCATGTTTGTAAAAAGTACTCACTAAGTATATGCAAAGACTGCAATACAAAATTTTTAGACAAATTTTTAAATGTCAGTATTAATTGCTATGTGAAGAAGTGCAATGATTTATTCAACCAGTATAAATGTTCAAAAAAATAAAAAGTTGAAAAAAGTAGTTCATGTTTGAGTAGTGTTAAAAAATTATAAATTATTAGGTATCATTATTTGTTTTAAGCACTTATGTTATAATTTCAAATTTTAATTTGTATTGTATAATTTTTATAAAAAAGTATTATATTTTGAATAACAATTATTAATTATTAATCATTAATTAGGTATACCTAACTAATACTTACTATAAAACGTACATTATATTGTTTAATGTATTTGCGATTTGCCAATAGGATTTATGGAGATTTGAAGTATGTGTAAATACACAAATACTATATAACCTGAAATCTAAATTATTTAATATTTCTATTTAGTATTTTCTAACTAAAAACTATAATCGTATATACCTATGTCCTATTACCTATAGTACTTACTATTTAGTGTAGGTAACAAATTAATTTGTTTTCATGAAAATTTCAAGGAGTAAAATAGGCAACTACTTTAACAATCTCGGGGGGCAATGATAAGAAATAATTTGCCAGTTTTTATATGCCAGTGTCCTGTATTATCGTATATAGTATTTGACTACTCGCAGTCGGTGGCACCGCTCATTCTGGTCTCGGGAGCGCCGGTTATTATTCGATGATCGTTTGTCCATGATGGATTGCGTCAATGTAAAATGTACACACGTATTATTTTTGATATCTGCGCGTACACATTCAAACTATTAAAAGTTACTGCTTACCTAATTTATGTATCAATATATAGATTGTAAAGACGGCAATACAACATAGCTTGATTTATATTTATTGCATTATTACTAATTCAAATAAAATACCTATAAAAAAAAATACGAAAATGCCGCCGTAATATTTTACGCGCGTACTTATGAATTAAGTAATTAACGATAAGGCACTTAGACACGCTTACCTAAATTTATGGATCAATAATATATACCAATATTGGTAATCCAATAGATAGAGAATGGTCATTTTTGTATGATTCGATTACTGGATAATTTACTTATTATTATATTACAATAATAATTATATTAAAATAAAAACAATTAGAAGGTATAATACTATGATACGTATAATATGCATATTACAATTTATTAACATTTTACATTATAATATTACTAAGATACATCTAGTATGATTTTATTTTTATTTTTTATGTTGTCCAATATATGTGTAGGTTCGAAAATGTCAGATTTTAATAGTCTTTTTCTATACCGTGGTTCAACCAATTCTGGCAGAGGACATTCTTTATAAAATCTGTGAAATAGGTACCTATATTTTTACAATTTATTTATTTATTAATTTTAATTTATAACTATTACAATTAACACATTTTTAATCTTATGTAATAGCTAATAGGTATTTCAATGCAACAAACTATATTGGTTAAATTGTGTTATTTAAACTTTTGTAAACATACGTCTGTAACTGAATATCCATTTTAGAATACCAAAATCTTATATCGTAATCGATTACGTCATATTCAATCCATTTTTCGGAGTGTACAACAAAATAACATACATTCCTTTTTGTTATTTTTAATTGTCCCTGTACTTGATAATAGAATGGACTAGTTTTTTTTAATTTCATTTTACCGTCTACATAAGGTATCTGTAAATTATCAAAACAATCATATTACTAAAATATTTATTAAATTAATTAATATTCTGTATACCTTTTTATTGTCGACCGCTGTTTGTAATAATTCATTCGTATTCATTCGATCGAAAAAGGACATTTAATTTCCAAAACAGCTGTATCGCCAATTAAACCATCTGAGTATATAAAATATATATCTAAATATTAGTTGTATATTATATAACATTATCACCCCCAAACAACTAGTTAGTTATCGTAAAACTTTGATTTCTTAATACATCGTACTTACCAGGGCTAGCGGCTAAGTGTGGTTTATCTGCGTCAAGAAACAAACCACAAGGGACGTACTAAAATGCAGACCGGCAGACCCACAATCCATAAACGCATTACGCACTATCTCATATCTGTCTATTTACAGATTGCAGACTGTAGAGTGTTGAACTGCAGCAGCTGACCATGACTTTAAGATTTGTTAATTTTTCAAATTTTTCTTTTGCAATGACTTCAGTAATTTTTCCATATCCCATCGCTCGGGTTGTAAAATTACCATATAATATGTCATATACGGTTCTTTTACAGGATGTAGTTTGACGCAATTAGTCTGTTTTTCCGTTCAATAAACCACTTTTGGTTGTTAGATTGATTTCGCGTTTCCAACTCGATTTGTTCCCTGACCGTTATGGGTAGGGTAATTGTTTGAATGAATTCAATTTTTTTATTTTTCAACTCGTCAGTAGGTAATGCATTATCTAAAGGTTGAGCTAGTCCATAATTTTCATCTGGACCATTGGACAAATTTTTTTTTTTTGTACATTCCAGATGCTTGAAATAGAGCTCAGCGCGGCGTGTTTTAAATTTTTTCTTTTATCTGCAGTATACTTTAAATATTTTTTAGCAACAATTCCTACAATAAAATTAAAAATATTTATTTATTTATTTTTATTATAATTTACAATATGAATTGGAAGTGAATTTCATAATAATTTGAAAATATAATAGAGTACCTGGACTTTTGTTAGTAATATTTTTGTGGATTTCTCGTATCAAATTACCATTTGAGTTAAAAGCTACCACAGCTGCATAAACTCGAGTAGTATATTATGATTGTTTTTGAGAAAAATGAATTCTCTTTCCCGCGATGTGTTTGTTGATTAGGCTGTTGAATTGCTCGCAGATACTATATTATCCACGTCAAGTAACAAGCTTTTAGAATTATTAACTACACAAGAACAGTGGATATTTCAGTCATTAAACAGCATTTTATGACTTCTGATACAATATTTTGCTCTCCAATTTTTTTCCCCGTGCAAAAATATTTGTCACCCTTGGAGTGTTGACCAAAAATGTGATATTGGCTATTTAAAATATCATTACGTAATCCTAAAAATAATTTATTTAAGTTTAATTTTAAATTTAAAATTTGTAAAAAAATTGGAAACTAATAATGTTTACCTTCAATTTTGTTATAATGTGATTCATCAATTTGATTTCTATACTTTATTGCTTTTGTTATAGCTGTTCAAAATCTTAGTACATTCTTTGATATAAATTTTCGTATAAAACCCAGGTACCTACTCAGTTTTCCTTGTTAAATGCATTATTTTTTGTCCATAATTACGAAGTATGTGATTTCTACATTCAATTTTCTCAATTAAAAATGTAGGTCCATACGACATAACTTCATTTAATCTTTTACAAACACTACTATCTCCGTCTCCTGAAGAAAATACAAATAAACATCATGATATAATAATATGTGATATTATGATTCATTATAGCAGTATATTGTATAAATATGTTGGTACATTTTATTTACCAATTAACTGTTTAAATTTTAAACCGTGCATTTTAACGCTGCATAAAAATCCTTCTGCTATAGCATCGGCTTCTATGCTGGTAGCACTATTCTTCCAATTTAAAAAGCACTTGTGGATCATGGGAGGTTTACCGATGGTTTTCGCTCTTTCGCAAATCACACAGTACCGATTTCTTATACCAATAAATAATATTTTTTTCGTCCGAAATTCAATTATAGTGGCCTGTAGAGAAATACCAAATTATATGACTAATGTCCAATGTTGGAAATAGATAACTAAAAATGTTTCTAAATTCTAAATAAAGATAAAGATCAATGTACTAAATTTTATATAGATAAATATAAAAAGGTGGGCAAGTGGATGTCGCTCTGCTGCAAATTGAGAAAAAATTGTCCCTAATATTTACCCAATTATTATTATAATTGTCCCTATTATTTACCCAATAAATACAATTTTATGGACATTTATAGAAAAAAAATTTAAAAAGTTGTAATCTGAATACGTAAACAGTTCAAAACAAATCAAAATATTTTGAAGATTATATCGTGTATAGTAAATGCTAATATAAACAACCAGTGAAAATGTCATGTATCTACGGTATTTTTTTTTAGAGTTACACCAAAAACCGAAATCGTTTTTTCTCAAAAACCGATTTTGCGTAAAAATTCCCGTTTCTCTTAATTTTCCCCGAGTTTTTGAAAACTATTGGGAATTTTAAATTTTGACCTCTTAAAAGTACAAACTAGATTCACTTTCCCTCGAACAAGATACTGAAGTTGAAAATCAAATCATTTGACTCCATTGGCCATCAGCAACAACAGAGCACATACCATCACTATCTTTATCACCTGCCTCAAAAACCAACTTTTTTTCTTCTATACCAGCGAGTTCCATAACACTCCATGCTGTAGTTTCCATATGCATATTTATTTCCTCACTATATTTTATATATGTCGAGGGGGCCATACATGGAACATCTAAACTTGCCGAAAATTCAGCTAGTTGTGTGTATCCTATACCCAGGGCCGCGCAAACTAGGTGTACGAGGTGTGCGAAAAACAAGGGCGGCAAAAAGTGGTAATATTCCAGGGGCGGCATTGCGGCAAATTTTAATATCTAAGTTTTTGGGAATGCATTTTGACGCTGAGGGGTTTAGTAGGTATCGTAGGGTTCTATCGTCAATCAATATTTTTTTTACATGTAATTCGTAATAAATATACAACATAATACAATATAACAAATAAATACAATAATTTATAACAGGATAGTAACTAGAGACATTGTGTACAATACTACAATAGCTTCAAAAGAGTGGCTGTATCGAGTTATTTAAACAACTTAAAAATAAATCTGTTAAATTTTGTCAGTCCACGGGAATTACCCAAGATAAGCCGAGCACTATAGACCCTCGATCCGTCGTCGATCCTCGGTAATCAACCGCAGCGTTGTCGTCGAACACGGCCGTCGCGGTCGGACAGAGTAGTGTTAAGGTACGGTTTCCCTTGCGCGATCGCATACGCGAACCGCGAACGCGATCAGCGAACTAAGATCGCGTTCGTGTCGTCTTGGTTTATTCTGAACGATTTTACGTCGCGATCGAGAGTAATTTATATCTCATCATTCAGTAGTACTTAATATTTTGATGTGTGAAGTACTCAAGTGAACGGTGTAAACGAACATACTGTGAATTTTTAAATTATAAAAAATGGATACATCTGACGACGTAAATATATTGAAAATTCTTTTTGACGAAGAAGATGATGATGACGTTTTGCTCTTGTATTTGTCAAAAGAAAAGACCATGATCAATTATTTACAAAGAGAAGTACGGGAAGGTTATTATGAAATACTAATCAACGGTCATTTGAAAAATAATGAAATCAAGTTTAGAGAATTTTTTAGAATCAACCGTAATCAGTTTGATTTTATTTTAAATTTAATAAGAGACGACCTAGCCTTAAATCCGACTTTTTTTATAAGGAAACCAATAACACCAGAGGAAAAATTGGCAGTTACATTAAGGTAAGTAAAATTTATAAATTAGGTACTAAAAATAATGAAATTAGCACACACATTGGTATATTATTATATCCTTATTTAATGTAGTATTCAATATAAAATATGCATGAAAAAAAATTATTTTCCTTTATTATTGGTACACATAATACCTACAGCCGGATTCATAGATGGCCCTTAGAATATTCTTAGATAAATCTAAGATATATAAATCAGATTCCTATTCCTATAGACATATTTTCTAAGATTTTTCTAAGACAATTCTTAGATTAAAGAAAATCTTAGATTTAAGATTTTTATTAGATATTCATAGAATTTTCTAATAGCATAATTAATTTTCTAATAGGAAAATTCTAAGTGAATTCTTAGGTCAGTCGGTAGCTACCTTTATGTTTATAATTTATCAAATTTTTTGTATTTGAACTTCAAAAATCCAATATAAATATTTAATATAACTACCTATTTTAATTATTTTATAACTTTTATTTATCTAGTATATTA
Source organism: Neotoxoptera formosana (assembly GCA_022818045.1). Classification (NCBI taxonomy): domain Eukaryota; kingdom Metazoa; phylum Arthropoda; class Insecta; order Hemiptera; family Aphididae; genus Neotoxoptera; species Neotoxoptera formosana. The sequence continues at coordinate 95,697,364 of CM040630.1, forward strand.
AATATAAATAAATATATATTTAATATATTTAATATATATATATTCAATATGGATAATATGTACAATGATGACTTTTATTTTGATAATTTTTATATTGACAATTTTTATACTGTGCAAAAAATACCAAAAAGGTATATTAGAGATATGCAAAATCCAATTGAATTCTTTAACGACACACAGTTTTTTGATAGGTTTCGATTTCCTAAATGCATTGTTTTAGAAATTTTATTACCAATAGTGTTAAAAAATATAAATCCAGTAACCGATCTAAGAGGCCTACCAATAAGTCCCATTATGAAACTTTTGACTGCACTAAGATTTTACGCTTCAGGATGTTATCAGGTATGGCAAATGTAGTTTGCAATTATTACAATACTGATATTTCTGATATATTAATGTAGTTTTTTTTAAATTAAGAGAGTGAATGGTGACATATATGGAATAAGCCAACCTTCTATAAGTCGTATAGTAAAAGAAATTTCAACTGCTTTGTGCCATTCACTACAAACCTGGGGTAAGTTTCCTAGCATTGAAAGTATTCCAGAAATAAAAAATCAGTTTTATCAAATAGCCCAATTTCCTGGTGTTACAATGGTCATGGATTGTACCCATATTCCAATCAGCAGTCCAGGAGGCGAAACAGCAGAGTTTTATCGGAATAGAAAAGGCTGGATGTCCTTAAATGTCCAACTTATTGCAGGACCAAAGTTGCAAATTTTTGATGTTGTTGCTAGATGGCCAGGATCTGCTCATGATTCTGGAATATTTGAAAATAGTAAAGCATGGAATATAATAAATCAAGGGTAAATTCTTAAAAAAAAGTATATTTATAGAAATCAGCAGTGTTGGGAAAAGATTACTAATAATTTATCTGTCAGTATATTTATCTATATTTATAGATAAAGATAAATATAACAGTACTAAATTTTATCTAGATAAATATCAGATAATTTCATGTTTAATTTTGCAAAATATTCAGTGATATAGGTATTAATTTAAAAAAATACATCATTTAAAACATATTAAAAATAAAATAGTGTATTTTTCTAAATACATATTAATATAATGAAAAGTCATTCTCTGACCAGTCTTGGGTAGTATTCCGAATATAGTATGAAATTTGAAATCAATAATATCTATTAATATCATATAATAACAAAATTATAACTGGTAACGTTTCATATGTTAATCAAAAATATTTTTAAGTATTCGGAATACTTTTATAGTATTCGAGTATTTATTCCAAATACTTTTCAAAAGTATTCTACCCAAGACTGTCTCTGACTTTATTTTAATAATAATACAAATAAACTATTAGCTAACATTTAAAAAAAAAATAATAATAATTCAAACTATGTTTGATTTACAACATAAAATCATTTCACCTAGGTGTTAAGACTTGTATAGCCTTGCTAAATAACCTCTCAACTTGTGCTGAGGATGGAATTGTAGAATTATATTTTAGGAATACCTCTAATAGTGAGGTATTGGTTCAAAATTTCTAAGTTTTTAATATGTTTAATATTTTTTTTTTTTTGATAAGTTATCTATAAATTTCCCAACACTGGATTTCAGGTTTTCTAACTAAATAATGACTTTTTATTAAAAAAGATAAACCAGAAAATATAAGAATATTAACCAGTTTTCTTAAACCTAAACAAAATATCAAAAGAATAAAAACACTTGATCAAAAAAAAATTATTACTCTGATTAATATACTTAATATATATATTATATAATACAACTACTATTCTACTAATGAAATGTTATTAGATGTAGTTGTTATAAAATAGACTGGTTGATCTGAAACTGTTTTGTTTTCAATTGTTCTGGGTACACTGCTTTGTAATGGTATGTAATCACTATCTGGTGTGTCAATTAATTCAATATCAGTAATTTCATTTAAAAATTGATCGACTGTACAGTCATCAATAGTTGGCTGACAAGATAGGCCTCCACCCGTTGCATATTGATGTCTTTTTGTGTCTCTTATCTCTGTCTTTCTAGTCTGTTTGATATTATCCCATTTTTTCTTAAGCTGGTCAGGTGAACGCTAAACAAAAAATAAAATATTACACAATATGGGAAAATAAATAAATAAATAAAATATTTGAACAAATTATTATAGATCAATACAAATGTATGATACTTACAGTAACATTTAATCCTGTGCTATTAAATTCATTAGCCAATAATTCCCAAGTATTTCTTTTGTCAGCCACTGTTGAATATTGCTTACCAACTTTTTCTAATATGAATCTGTGTTTATAAACTAGCTCAGAAAGAAGTGACAATTCATCGGGTATAAAAGGTTAGTTTTTGTCTTTGACACGTCTTTTTCAACAATACAAAATTGAATTTAAAGTATAAAGAATGTAAGAAATAATAGATAATAATAATATTTGTGTGTTTATAATTTGTTATAGTAGGTATGAATTTATTATTTAGTTTAATAATAATGTGTTAAATTTGAAAATTCGAATAACATTTTAAGTGATAACAACAACAAATATGATGATAACCATAGCTAAATATACTTAGTCATGATGATAACGATGTCCATGACGTTTTCTTTTCCAAGTAATTAGTATATTCTTAACTAAGATTTTTGTAACGACTTAGAAAAATCTAAACAAAAATCTTAGCTGAGAATTATCTTTTTTTCCGACTTAGCTTCAAAAATTAGTGAAAATAAAAAAAACTATTAGTTCCATACTTTCTAAACTTATTACCGACTCAACAATTTAGTTAAAATCATCCGTCTTGGTAGAGTAATATCCTCCAATCCACGACCAATTAAGGTTATCTTCAGTTCTCAACTAATTGCTACCGATGTGATATATGCCTTTCGTTCAGTCAACTTAAATTCTTCTGACTTACCGACTGGGGTCAAATTTGTCCGGGACAAAACTTCTCTTGAACGTAAGACCTTGCGTGCATGTCATCAAGAACTAGATCGGCGTACTGAAAATGGAGAAGCTGATCTCACAATCTCCTACATAAATGGCGTTCCTTGTGTGACAAAATCCCGCTCAAAAAACTTCAAACTCACCCGCCAGCGCACTTAAATGTAACCTTAGTTCGTCATAATTACTCAAAAACAACATCTAGCATAAGTTCTTCCGGTTTTTATCAAAATTGTAGAGGTTTACGAACCAAATTGTTTAATTTCAAATGTAATATTGCTTCCTTCAATCATGTTTTTATAGTTTTAACTGAGACCTGGTTGAATGATAGTTTTCATAATAATGAACTAGGTATGTTTAATTATAATATATATCGTTGTGATAGATCTTCACTTACAAGTCATTCTAGTCGTGGTGGTGGTGTCATTATAGCCATACGCAAAGATTTTCAATCATTACTTATTCCTTTCCCTAATCTTTGTCTGGAACAGTTATTTGTTAACTTTACTTATGGTTTTAAAACTTATATTATAGGTGCTGTATATTTACCCCCTTCTAGTTCACCTAATATATATGAATACTATTCTAAATCTATCGACTTAATTATTGATCACTATTCACGTTCTACTTACATCATTTGTGGTGACTTTAATCTCCCTGAAATAACCTGGTCTAATGATGTTCATGATCTATCTTACTCATCTACCACTAATATTCGGCATCCTTGCATTCCTGAAACATTTACATTCCACGGTTTTTTCCAAGTTAACTCCATTTTAAATTCACACGGTTCTCTACTTGATTTAATCTTCACGAATACACTTTCGGTTAATGCCGAATGTTCAATTGACCCTCCTATTAAATGTGATCTTTATCATCCAGCCATTTCACTTACTTATGAAACTAATTTGCAATCCTCTCCACCTGTCTGTCACTCCTAACACATTTTTTAACTTCAAAAAAGCGAATTACGAAAGCATTTCTAAATTCCTTAATTCTTTTAACTGGCTATATACCTTTCAAACTAATACTGTAGACACTTCATTTTATAATTTCTTTGATGCTATCCACTCCTCTATACTAAAATTTGTCCCTCGAGTCTCTAAAACACGTAAACCTACATTTCAACCATGGTTCACTAAGGAATTAATTGAACTTGTTTTTAAAAAACGACGAGCTCATAAAAAATTTAAAGAATCATCCAACCTCGAAGATTATCAAGACTTTTCTAAGTGCAGAGCTCGTTACAAATATTTATCAAAGCAAGCCTATCGCAATTACATTACACAAATCGAATTTTCTTTCTCCAAAAACCCTAGTTCTCCGATCAATCCAACCATCTGTAAACGCATCTTTGATAGAGGAGCAACATGGGTTTAGACCAGGTAGATCAACGGTTACCTGTAATCTAGTTTTAGTTCATTTATTTTTGATTCATTCGCACAGCATGCTCAAGTTGATACTATATACACTGATTTCACTAAGGCCTTTGACCAGGTTAATCATGATATTCTTATCAAGATCTTATCTAACTATGGCTCTGGAGAACCAATTCTTTCTTGGTTTTCATCTTATTTGACAAATCGTAAACAATATGTCAAATTACATGATAGGTCCTCCAACATCATTACTCCTTCATCTGGTGTACCTCAGGGTGCTATTCTTTCACTATTATTGTTCTCTATTCTTGTAAACAGTGCAGCCTCTGTTTTACATCACGCACGCCTCCTTATTTTTGCCGATGATATGAAACTTTTCATGCGTATTCATAACGAAAATGATGCTAGTCTTCTTCAAGCTGACCTTAACCGTATAGTACTTTGGAGCGAATCTTTAGGTTTGTCACTCAATATTTCAAAATGCTTCAAAATGTCTTATTTTCGTACATGCTCTCCTATTACTGTCAATTACACTATCCATGACATTTCTATCACAAATAAATCCTCAGTCCGTGACCTAGGATTTTTTTTCTTCCAAATTTATCTCCTAGACTTCACATACAGAAGATTTGCTGTAAATCTCTGAAATTACTGGGATTAATTAAACGCATCTCTTCTGAATTCAAATTTGACCAGTCATTAAAGATTCTCTTCTGTTCCTTAGTCCGACCTATTTTAGAGTATGGATCGGTTATTTGGGACCTTCAATTAGCTATAGACTCTCTAATGATTGAAAGGGTCCAACGGAAATTTCTATCTTTTGCTGCTTTTTCATTGAAAATACACTGTCCTCACGATTACGAGCCTGTCCGTATCGCATTAAATTTATCTAGTCTTGCTGATCGAAGACGTAGTGCTAATATAACATTTTTTATAAAGCTTTTATCTGACGTTATTGACTGCCCTACCCTACTCTCTCAAGTAAGTTTTAAAGTTCCACCACGTCCGATTAGATATACTCCTTCATTTTTAATTCCATTTTCCTTTTCTAATTACTTGGATAACTCCCCTATAAACCGTCTTATGCGGATTGCTAATGAGGACCCCACCTTCGATTATCCATAGTATATTGTTGAACTGGGTCTTTGTTAATATTGTTAATATTATTTCAAACTCTATTAATTTTTGTTTCATTGATAGGTTATTGATTTTATTATATTGTTATTAATTCATTTAATTTAATGTAAACAATCATATTATCACTTTTTGTTTTGGGCACTGGCCTGTATATTATCAAAAAAAAAAATAAAAAAAAATTACAAGGTGTGAAGTTTGTTTCACTTGGATATTTGCTTCCAACAATTGGTGCTATTCACAAAGCATTAAATGATGTTAACGAAGTAAATTTGTGTAAACCTTTGGTCATTGCGCTAAAAAAGGACTAAATTAAAGGTATTAAATATATTATATATTATTTAAGTACTTGTAGACTGTTACTAATTTATGCTTATAAATTATTCAGACTAATCATTGAAATTCTAAACAAAGTCTTTTAAAATCATTATAGGTAATATTTGTAACTACCTAGTCATTTATCTCTGTTATGTTTAATTTAAGTAAGAATATTATCTAGTCGATGACATTGGTTTTTTTTAAGTTTCAATTTTAAAATGTTCATTACTGGCTTTAAAATTAAAATAATTCTAAATTTAGTTATGTCATTTTGATCTAAGATTAAACATAATTTATTTTATTTATTATATTGAATATTGATTTCTCAAAATAAATAATTTTCACAAGAAAATGTATGATTTTTATAAATCAAATTATTTATATTGTTAATTAATTTGCAGATTCAATAGATATATGGACTCTACATCATGCCAAGAAGCTGCATGTTTAATACCAAAATTTAAGCTAAACTGTACAAATTCTGAAAATTGTAACGAAATTAAACAAACATTTTTGGAGTTTATGATAATGATAATGCTCAGTTAACAGAAACAAATCTTGCTGTAACTACCACTGCTTCTACAGACAATAATAGTAGTGATTCTGAAGATGACATTTTTAGATTAAATAATTATGAAACCAATGAAAATAACGATATCCAAATTATAATTAACAATTATTTTTCAAAAACAAACATTAAAAGTCCATTAGATTTGCCATTAGTTTTAAGAAACGCATATATACAATGTAACACGGCTATTCCTTCATCTGCACATGTAGAACGTTTGTTTAGTGCAGGAGGTCAATTATTAAATAAACGTAGAGGATAAATGGCTCACAAAAATTTTGAGATGACTCTTTTGTTAAAATTCAATAAATATTTTACTGATTCATAAGTTTTGCTTAGTTTTCTGAAAAAGTATTCAGTTAAAAATTAATACCATGTTATTTTTATTTATTAATGAAAACATGTATATTATATATTTATATTATTATCCATTAAAATAAATCAAAAGGTTATTCGTATATCTTATTTTGTATACTTTTGGCACCTACTACAATTACATAATTCTTTTCATCTATATCTTTATTTTCCAAACTTACTATTTAGTTTAATGTCTATTTTCTGAGTGTAATAATATTTATGAATTTTATTATTTTAAACCATATGACTAGCTATTTATATATTAAAAAAAATATTAATTTAACTTAAGTTAATAAGTTAATTGAAAGTTTCCATATAACTTTTAACTTAACTCAGTTAAAAATTATCATTAACTTGCCCAGGCTTGGTAAAAACTGCTATAGGTCGGACAAAATTAGCAGCTAAAAAGGTTAGGTTAACTAACCTAACCTTTGAAAAATAAATACTAAGCCATGATTAGCTTTTAATCCAGATCCTATAACCTCACCACCAAAATCTTCCATTCCAGAATATGTAAGTGTTTGAGAATTAACACTTATGCACTCTCTTAAAAATATTTCTTCAAAAACTAGCATACCATGTCTTTGCTGTGGCTCTAACATTAATAATTTTTTTTTTAATAATAGAAAAATTGTTCATTAAACCCACATTTTGTTGTTATTAATGATTAATAATTCCTGATCGTACGTTTACAAGGCCCCTGCCTGTAGAAACTCCTGTTCTCTCAAAAATGTGTAAGTAGAAGATGATCTATAATTAATAAAATAAAAATAAATAAATATATTTTAAAAAATGCTACTATAGTATTTGTTTAAACATAGATACCTAATTTTTAATAAAACGCATAACAAAATCCAATTTTCTGAATACCGTTTATTTTTTGGATTTGGCACTTTACTTGTATTAATTATTTCCTGAATTAGACTTTTCTGTGAATTATTCAAATTATTTAAACTATTATTAATAGTTTATTCAGTGAGGTATCAGATAAGTTTTCAGTTTGTTTTTTAAGATTTCCTAAATGTGTATTTAATTTTTCAATTGTTCGCCGAAACCTAATAATGAATTAAAACAATTAATTAGGTAATAAGAATATACAATTTTTAAATAACTCAAATTCACCTATAATTTGACATTCTTAATCTTTTTTTCTCATTTAGCATCTTGTTTAGTATTAACCGTCGTTTAGGTGTAAGTGTAGGTCCAATTTGTTTTTTTTGTTGCAAAGTGATCTCCTTTTATAACTTCTAAAGTATGGATACAAACTCTCACATCGGTCACAACTTTTTTTTATATTAGTAAATGTACAACACTCTTGATGACGCCATAATGGGTTTTTTTCAAGCTTAGCTTTAACAACATTTTTATAACGATTAGGTGAGTAATTATAATTTATAAAATTGTTTGACATTTGTGTATTTAAATGGTAATTTACCTGGAAAATTATGTACACTAGGGCCAGTGGCCACCTTGACAAACTTTCTTAGAATCAAAACATTCAATTGTATCTGTTATTATGTTTAAATTTAAAGGATACTCTCTAAGTTATTCAATCCTAAAAGCTCAGGTTCAATTCTTTTTTGATTGACATAAAAATCTATATCTAGGTTTTTATTAAAAACTATTTATCTTTCGATTATAAGTTCTAATTTATCAAGATTAACTTGATACTTTGGCAAATAGAATGCAACTGCTTTTTCAGTTTTATAAGACATCCAACATGCTAGTAAAATCATAACTTTAAATTTCATCATTAAATTGTATTCTAAAAAGGAAAATAATAATATTTGTATACTGTATAGTATAATATGTATTGAAAAAAAAATTCTCCTATATTTTAACTTCTGATTATATTTTTGTTTTTGTAATTACATTTATGGTTTCTTTAGAAGAAATTAAACAAATTCGTTTATTTTCGAATTCCCCGTCTATATAAATCTTTTGGTCAATCTTTCGTAAATCATTTGGGTTCAGTGTATTTTAACGGTATAACATGTCAATATAAAAATAATATGCACAGTTCCAAAATTAATGTTAAAAAAATTGTTTATCATTGGCTATTTTCTCAATTAACCTAACTCTCTCATATCCTTTGCTATATTTTATATTTTATTTTATTTTTATTGTATATTGTATATTTAATATGTTATATGTATAATATTTAATATCATCTCTCATTCTTACAATTTTTCTATTGTTAAAAATATTTATTTATCTGTATCAATCTTTTTTATTTTTTTATCCTAATTTTTATTGTTTATTCATCACTTACTGTGCTACTCATATAATTTAATGTGTATAGTTCTTAATTAATTCAATATTATTACTCTCTATCTCTAACACAAGCTAAAAGCTTAAAAGAGATAGATAAACCATGCAATCTAACGTAATATTTTGTATCCTATGTAATTTATGATGGTTTTTAAATAAAAAAAAAAATAAAAAAAAATATCAATGCCATGTTTTTTTAGTACTCCTATGGCCTTTAAATTAAAAAATATATATTACATTATAGTGTTTATAAGTTTAATAAATATACATATTAAATTAGCATTACTAATGGCTCATTTTTATTAAAAACTTCTTTTGGAAACAGTTCTTTCCTACATGAGGCTAATGACTCAGGGTTAAGGTTTATGTCTTTAAATATTGAAGGCATTACTCCTTTTTGTAGATCATATCTTTGTCTTTCCTAGTATTAATGAAAATTAGGTTTTAAAATATCCATATAATCAACGAATTAACTTGTATTATGACAACAGCTTAAATGTATTGTATATAGTTCATTTTTACTAAAGTAACATCACTATGGCCTAAATCTTTTGGTAATGAAAACGTTGTTTTGACATCATTTGGAGAAAAATGTTCAAAACAAACATATTTCAATTCCTTAGTTTGGTTATTGAGTTTTTGGACTATTGTAGTCCATTCTAATTTATTTTCAATTGGTACTTTAAATGAAAGTGGCTTACGACCCTGTTTAAAACTTGGACATCCAACAACCGAACACGTTCTCATTTTAAAATCAAAAAATAATAGATAATAAAATTATATAAATTAGAATATTATTTAGTTACTAATTAATCAGAATACTAAAGAATACATCGTGTTATTGACTATTGTCCATAGTAATTCGTTTTTATTAGGACCTATAAGCCATAGACAAGTATTCTAATACTATGGTATAAGCACGGACAACGGACTAAGATAGAGTAATCCGTTGCTATAAGCTATATTTATATTTGAAGAATCAAAATCAAAATAGCTGATATTTTAACAAGCAGATAGCGTGCATGTAGGCTGTGTACCTATATGGGCAAGGCAGGGACGCAGGGTAGCCCCACCATTTCGTTACCAGTCCTCTCTATCTTAGTCCGTGCTAGTGGTCGATCGCGGTTGTCGGCGTATGTCACGAGCAATCACGGACTATTGGCTCGATCGGTCAAAAGGGCAGTTTTTAGTCTTATGACAGCTGCGACCGATGTACTGTCTATCGCCAATCCCAAATGAGACCAAAATTATCATAAATAAAAATTTTATATGTATATAAAATGTTTTTTATATTTTAACTTTCTAATTGTCGTGCGTTCGATAAATTAAATTAAAATAAATCTCCGTACGACCCGAACATTTTTTTCAGAAATGAACATAGATTGAATTTAGTTTTTAACTTAAACTAGATTCTAATTAAAACCCGATATATTTGGTTGTATTTGTATCATATATATCACAATATTGTCACCGATAACAGTGGTCGATGTGTTAATGCTCTGTACTTCTTTTCTGTGCTCGCTTACATCCGGTTTCTTTATTTAGCTTGTGCGTACGTTTTGCTTAATTTTGTCTTATATCTATTGTTTAAAAGTTGTTGCGCCCTTCATACTACTCGCTTTTTACCATTTTTTAAGTGCTTAATTTTTTCGTAAGAGGCGTCTACTTCTCTGGTGAGTATCACTTTATCAGTTATCAATTGTCATGAATAAAAGCTGTCCTAGTCACCGTCAATTATCAATAAACTAGAGACTTTAACGATCGGGCACAACATTCCTCAGTTTACATCTCTGATAACTCCTCACCTCTTGTGCGTGTTTAGTAGAAGTTTTGCTAAAGTAAAGGGGCACCTCACCAATCTTCCTAATGGTTTGCCCAAACTGTGATATTTGCTCACAGCCTCTTCTGCGCGATCAACCGTCTGTTAGCTGCCATATTTGCAAAAATCTTTTCATACCAACTGCACCACAACCTCGCTCGCCCAAGGATGCACCGAATCTGATTGTCGGTCACCATGGACTTGTACCCCCTGCAAAACTACATCTTCTTCCAAGGACTCCACGAACAATTTAATTCTCATTCTTAATGAATTAAAATCTATTAAATCCCAACAAACCAAGTCGGATGAAGTCTTGCTCAATATTTCATCTTCTATGTCCGAGTTAAATTCAAAGGTTTCACAACAGGGGAAGCAATTATCATCCCTCGGCCAAACTATTCATTCTCTCAATAAACAGCTTAATGTAGTGACGAATGATGTTAAGGCACATGGCAAACGCTTTGATGATCTTGAAACCCGCATCACTGCCACAGAAAAAACTTTGTCTGAAACCGTTGCACAGAGCTCCATTTCGACAGCATGTACATTTCGAATTTTTCGAATTTTGTTATACACGTTATTTTGCGGATAATTTGCGTAATTTTGCGGACTGATTTTCAATTTTTGCGGACAAATTGTTTTTTAGCAAATAAAAAAAAACTGTTGACATGCTGGTGAAATGTTGCAAAAAATTAAAAAACCACATTTTTTATTTTTTAGTATACCATTATTTTGCGGATAATTTGCGTAATTTTGCGGACTAATTTTCATTTTTTGCGGACAAACAGTTTTTTAGCAAATAAAAAAAACTCTGTAAAAAATTAAAAACCCACATTTTTTTATTTTTTAGTATACCATGATTTTGCGGATAATTTGCGTAATTTTGCGGATTAATTTTCATTTTTTGAAAACAAATTGTTTTTTAGCAAATAAAAAAAACTGTTGACATGCTGGTGAAATGTTGCAAAAATTTAAAAATTCACTTTTTATAGTTTTTAGTATACCATTATTTTGCGGACAAACAGTTTTTTAGCAAATAAAAAAAACTTTTCATGAAAATTAAAAATCACATTATTTTAAAAACTGATTAAGTACTTCATTTTGTAATATTTTTTGTATAAATATGTTATTATTTATTATAATTTTGACTATCAAAACCTGCATAATAATGTTTTCAGTTTATTTAAATATTTACATTTACGAATATTAAGGTTGTGGAGGTCATAAGGTGTAGAACGGG
>CM040630.1:95709455-95723751 GCA_022818045.1 Neotoxoptera formosana
CTGGTGCGTCGTCCGGGTCCCCGTGAGAACGCGGCCAGCGACCTTGTGGTTGTTATTGCATTATGCCGAGTCTCTCGCATCGATTCCAAGAACTCGTGACGGTCGGCCGAGTTTGGTTTTCGAAAGGCGCTGTGCGAATTGCGTTATGTGAATCTCTCGCTTTGGATTCTAGGAATCCTTAGATCATTTCGACTGGTGCGTCGTACGGGGCGTAGCCCGTAACAGTGTTAACATATTACATGTTCTTACAAGGTATTATTTGTTACTATAGTAGTGGAAACATTACAGTATATAAGTCTAACGTATCAACAGTAATATCACAGTCAACATCCAGCAACAATTCGGTTTCAAGATGTCGTACAGAACTTCCACTGCCGATTCTGGATCAGAGGTTAGTAAATGAATTACTTTAATAACTAAAGCGAATTGGAGGTCAGTCGTAAAACTACTCAACACTAAAATAACTACTAAAATCTCCGCACCCGAATCTATCGGACGGTATTTATATGACAATAGTGCAATAGTCAGAGTATTCCGGCATTGCACTGATCATACATGCGTCTCAGTTCATGGGGCAATAGTCGGAGTATTCTGGCATTGTACCGACTGACATACCGTTCGGTAGATTCAATCCCAGTCGTGCACACTTTCATACCCAACCCTAAACACCTATTGTTATATTTCTGTTCGTAAAATAATAAAGTGTACACTCGTCAGTATGACAAACAAAACCGTGTAGAGTTCTTTACAAAATAAATTACCTACAAATCCTCTAATCCGCTACACTAAGGTTATAATTCTGTGGTAAACCACTCATACATTTATGAAAAAAACAATCTATCAATATATCAAATTTAATACTGTAAGTTTATTTTTTTTTATAGAACGACTTTGAAGGATTCTTAGACATGAAAATGAAGCCTTCGGCTTCAAAGCAAACTAAGACAGCTCACAAAAGAGGAGCTGAAAAAGCTATTGATAAGAAAAATAACAAAAGGAATAAGCAGACAAAAACAGTAAGATAAATAATAAGTTATCATCTTAATACTTTTATCTAATATTCTAAAGTGATCAATTATAGCATGAATTTATTTATTTATTTTTTTTAGAGTTCATCTTACAGAGAAATCTTGTGAAATCTTGTGAAATTGCGGGCGGAAGATTACGATGAAGAAATCTTTAATACAGTTACTTTCCGGCAGGGAGATGGTTTGGCTACTATTAAAAGTCAGTTTAATCCGGAAGAGATGGCAACCGACTACTGGACAATAACACACTATAAGTGTAAGAACATTAAAAATGTTCCTCAAAAGGAGAGGTAAATACTATACTTTGATTTACTTTTTTAATTAAAAACCTATTGCTGATAATGAAAAAAAAAATAATCTGCTTCTATTCACTGTTTAGCTGATTGAATAATTAATTTATGTTGCAGGTGGCGTCACTCTGAGACATCTGTCAAGATAACGACTTCAGATAAATCAAAAGATCAGGCTTTAAATACAAGTTTGAATGAGACCATGCAGGTCATCTTCGACGTGATTTTGAAAGATCCTGAACGTCGAACAATAAAAAGCAATTTAGCATGATGAGTGTAATATTATAAAAAATATTTTTTATTTAATAAATAAACATTACATAAATATAAATTAATTTGTATTATATCATACTATTAAGTCCTGTAAAATCATGTCAGACATTGCGTTAAAATGAAATTGTAATATTTCATACAAAAATGAAGTGTCATCGTTTTGTAGATGAGAATAATAATTAAAATCATAGTTTTGTATATACTGGTTTGTGAATTCGTTCCTCTGACAGCTGATGGGCAAACCCCGGACATCGTTTTTAATCAGTTCATAAGCTGCATCAAATGTTGTTTGAAAACTGTGAAGACGTTTCTGTTTTTCTGTGATATAAAGGTCTACACAATGCTGAAGTTGTTTAAGTCTGCAGAAATCTATATGTGAGAGTGTAATATAATCATCATTTATATGCAAGGTTATTGAACTCTGCCTCACATTAATTGAATATGTAAATTTCTCAGTGATTCTTACACGTTTACACCTGGTATGTAAGTTGTTAGTAATTGAAATGTAATTAGATTCAGACATGAGCGTACACCATTGCTCTAAATTTAATGTAATAATTTTTTTCGTTAACTTGCGTTCTAATAACACAATAATCGAAATTTGTTTGGTGATTAATAGTCCGACTGTAACACTCTTCTTACCAAATGGACGTATGTCAAATACCGATTTTGACACAATCATCGGTAGACTCATAACGAATTAAATTTATTTTATGGTTCTTTTCTTTTTAATAATTAAAAAACCTTTCAAACTAAAAAACGTAATTATTATTTTTTAAATTTCATATAATATAACCGATGAAGGATGTACTTTGAACAGAAAGCATTTTTACTTTGTGAACGTATTATATAAACCTGATAGATAAAATATATATAAAAAAAATGCAAAAAATGTGAACGTATAGTATAGTCGGCTACTGCATACAGTGGAGGGGAGAATTATATATTATACTTACTTATTACCTAAAAACATTTAAATTATCACTACACGCACTAACCCACTAGACTATACGTTCACGAGATATTACATCAAATAATAACACATATAAGTTGTTTTAAAAAATCAGCATTTATTTTTATTTACTATAACATATAATAAAAAAACATGATTAGCATAGATTTAAATTATCACTACACGTACTAACCTTACTAGACTATACGTTCACGAGATATTACATCAAATATTAACACGTATTAGTATAATATGTTTAACGTATATCAGCATTTATTTTTATTTAATATAATATATTATAATGATAAAAACACGATTAACAAACAAGAAAAAAAAAAAAATCAACATTTATTTTTATTTACTATAACATAATATAATAAAAAACATTATCAACAAACAGTCGTATGATTCAGATTCACAACTGTGAATATGTTCGGTTTTACAATATTTGCTTAATACATTTTGAACATACTGATTACCCTTCATTAATAATACATACAAACATCTTGGACTGAATCTGCAATGTTCAATCCATGGGTCGTCCAGCCTTTCCCAGTTATGAAGAATAATACCACAACAAAAGCATTCCACGACATCATCCTCTCCTGAATATTTTAAACCGCATTCGGACAACGTATATTTATTTTGAGAAGTATTTGACGGAAATAATTTGAATGTTTTAAATCTTGATGAAAACGAAGAAAATGTTGGATGAACCATAGTCGGATTTCTTAGTATACGATAAACTAATGATTCAAAATCATTTGAACATTTTTGAAAATTCATTTTTGAAGAAATTAAATAACTTATACAATGTAATAAAACTTTTAGAAAATAAAGAAAAATGAGACACGACTTCAGTGAATGGTAGATCATTATTGACTGAATATGAAAAAAAAAATGATCAACTTATAACTTAAAATTATATAAATAAAGACATTCATTAATTAGATAAATTACAGTGTAACCAGCATAAATATAAAATGTGAATAAAATATAAAATGTGTACACGGTAAATATTTGAACAAAACTGATTTTGAGTGTGCAAACTCTCCATAATTTTTACACGGTAAAATTATTGTGTCCAAGCGAGGCATCCTCCCTTAAACGGTGTGAAATTACCGTGGTGACACAAAAAGTGTACTGTGAACATACAAATATATACTACTAACCAAGTTGAATTATATAGATAATAATCAGAGGCGTGCCCAGCGGGTAGGCCTGGTAGGCCCGGGCCTACCGTGATTTTGAAATTTGAACCCTTAAATATACCCAAAATATATATTTTTATGTTATACACATTATTTTTTTAACCAGGCCTGTCCTGAATTTTGATCCTGGGCACGCCACTGATAATAATAAATGCAAATAGAACATGATATTATTTGTACAATTGTATTGATATTTCCATCCAAAAAACTGCAGTTATTCAAAATTATAGCTTTATGTCACAAGTACAATGTACTTAAAAATAAAATAGTATAAACAAAATATAGTAATTTCAATAAAATACAAATTGTAATAATAAATAATTTTTCATTTAGCAAGAAAAGACGTTTATATTTCAAAATAGTTTGCTTTCGAGGCTTTTAAATTTATGCATGACCGAGATGATCCAAGGCCAACCCTCAACACAGAAAACGTGAGTAGCACAGATATAGCACTAATATTTCTAATACAGTATAAATTCTTGTTTCTTATAATAATAATAATAATAATAATCATACATAGTAAATTAAGCATAGTAATTCATTATATATTAAAAAAAAAAATATTAATTTATGTTTTAATTATTTAATTAATAGGTATATAAATAAAATATATATTTTATTAATAATGTTTATAAATAATATATAATTTATAAATCATACAACACTTGATTAATATTAGTTTATTAATAATTATTTTGCCATGGTAAAGCTCCATTACCAATTAAATATGCAGCAAATTAATTTCTTATATCTTGAGCTGATGTCTTTGATCTGCGAGGAACATTTACTAGAGGCTGTAATGCTTGTACGTTTTGTCTCCAACTCCCTTCGATGAACTGTCCATCTTTCTCAATATCGAATGAACCTGGTGGATTGTAAATTTTACGTGATGCTCATCTTTTTCTTAAACAATTGTGCAAGTAAACTATTGTTAGCACAACTATTTCAGCTTTTTGGGGTTCTAATAATAATGGTTTACGTAGGACACGAAAAACTGAAGAAGCAATACCGAAGACATTTTCTACGACTCTCCTACATCTACTTGGAGGGTAGTTAACTATTCGCTCTTTTTTTCCTGTTGCATGAATGCCGGAAAATGGTTTCATAATGTTTTCTGCCAATGCGAATGCTGCATCAGCCACTATAAAATATGGTACGCTCATATTTCTTTGTGACAATGGCGATGGCTGTGGAATTCCCAAGCTTTTGGAACAATTCTAGTTTAGCAACCTATCGATTTTTAAAATTTTTTTTTCCAAAATGTGTGTTTTAAAATGTTTTATAAGAATGTAAAAAAAAAAATCCCGGTCAAACTTCGTTTTGAAGTTATTGAAAAAAAACTTCAAAAACTTCATTTTTTCGTTACGCGCATTTTGTTAAAAAAATATACTTAAAATTGATAGACTAACATTTTCAAAATGTGTGGTTTTTAACGCTTAATAGATTGGTAAAATCGAAACTTACTTAACATACTTACTTTTGATTTTTTTGTACGTTAACATTGAAAAACACCATTTTCAAAATTCCTAATAAATCTTTTCTAAAATTAGTTGAAAATCAGTTTTTTAATATTTTTTTTTTTTACTATGTACAGTTTTAGATGAAAAAGTTTTTAGTTAAATCAGAATTGTTCTATCTGGCTTAGTTTTAGAGGTAGAGGTATTAAAAGTTGCTAATTTATGAAAAAATTTAATACAGGTAAACAGGTAGTTACAATTTTATTTATAAATCATCATTAATAGTGGAAAATACTAACCCATAATATTAAGAGAAAATATATATAGATAAGGTGGTATTTAATATTGAGACCAAGTATCCTGATCTAAAAGATCAGCCACTCTCTTATTTTGAAACAAAGCTGAAAGAACTAAAACGTCCAAAACAAAAATTAAGCAGAATACCAAGGTCAATGAAAAACCAATGCACGCTTCGTACCTGATAAGTTTACGAATCGCAAAAGCTGGTAAACCGCACACAATCGGAGAGAATTTAGTGTTACCAGCGATAAAATATGCAGTTGGAGTAATGTTTGGTGACAAGAGTTCAAATGATGTTGAAATGATACCACTATCAAATGAACGTAGAATTAATGAAATGTCTCAGTGGACAGAAGATGAGTTAATTCAAAGAGTTCGTAAAAGTAACTTCTTCTCGCTACAACTAGATGAATCTACCGATGTTCAAGGTTTATGCCAGCTGCTTGTATTCATACGTTATATATGAAACAACGGACCTCTTGAAGATATGTTGTTTTGTGAACCAATTATTCGAGGTACTAGAGAAGAAATCTTCAACACCCTTGATTCTTATGTCAATAAAAAAGGTTTGATTGGGTGAAATGTGTCGGATTATGCACGGACGGTGCTAGAGCTATGTGTGGTAAAAATAGTAGTGTTGTAACTCGAATGCTTGAAGTTAGTCCGAATGCATCGTGGAATCACTGCAATATTCACAGAGAAGTTTTAGTATCAAAACACATGCCGGATAACTTAAAAAACGTTTTGAACACTTCTGTGAAAATAGTCAACTTCATTAAGACAAGGCCATTGCAATCACGCTTGTTTGCAAAGTTGTGCGAGGAGATGGGAAATTCTCATAGATCACTTCTTTTACACACTGAGGAGGTACGTTGGCTGTCAAGAGGGAAAGTATTAACATGACTTGTGGAACTCCGTGAAAAGTTGCATTGTTTCTAAAAGAAAAAACTGATTTGGCACAGTTTTTGTAAAATTAAGAATTTATTCTGAAGCTCACGTATTTAGCTGATATATTTTCGAAACTTAACGAACTAAATTTATATTTACAACGAACACAAAGAGCCGATATATTTGCGGTTCATGACAAAATTAAAGGTTTTATGAAAAAACTTACTTTAATTTGAAACATTTTAAACTTTCATTACTGAAAATGATATAAAAGTAGTTGATGACATAATTAGCCATATCAGTTTGCATTTGATTTCGTTGAAAGATAACTTTTATTTTTATTTTCTTGAAGAAATGAAAAAATATGAATAAAATAGCTGGGTTGTGAATCCGTTTCAGAAAGTTATATTCACTGGGATATTGACAAAAGCCGACGAAGAACTCATAGATTTATCAGAAAATTCATTTTTAAAACTTCAATTTAGCTACCTAATAACTTCAATAATGTGATTCAGTTTTGGCTGTCGTCTCAACAAACACTTCCAATTCTTTCAACTGAAACTATAAAAATATTACTCCCATTCTCATCTTTATACAAGTGTGAAGTTGGATTTTCGGCAATGGTGGGCATTAAAAACAAACATCGAAACAAGCTAAAGTTATAGATGTTATCCTTACGTTTGAAAATAACTAAAATTTACGTCGATGTCAATGCTGTTATTAACCATAATAGAAAATAAGCACACATTTCGCATACACCTCATTATTAAAAGTACATTTGTAAAAATATATTAATTATAAACCTATAAAATACTAAATACCTAATAAAAATGTATACATATTTATATAATACAAATTTTGTTTTTTATTACCTACTTTTTGAAAAGTGAAACAATGTGGGTCGCGAAAAATTTTTTGGGGGAAATTTGGGTCGTGGTACTAAAAAGCTAGAGAAGCATTGGTCTACATGGTCTATCTACGATCCCAAATGTTTCAAGATTGGTTGGTGGGTATTGCTATTATTTCGATCGAAAAGGAATTGGGGATTCACTACTTGAATCTGGATGATAATATGATAAGTGATTTTGTACTCGAAAAATCACGTAAAGTTAAATTTTAATATATATTATGTATTTATGTGTAATTTATATTTATGTTTTTACATTATTATTACGTTATTATTATTTTTATTATTTTAATGTCCCATTCACACTTAACCCATTTACACTTTATACGAAAACTCTTAGGGGCACAATTTAAGTTTGCCTAGGTCTATTTAAACTCTTGGCCGGGCCTGTGTATAGTAAATGTATAATGTAATATGCAGGCATTACATTTATACATGTTTAGTGTTTACCCAAACATCAACAATCAACTTAAGTCGACCCGGTGGCGAGGCAATGTTTAACCAAATAGGAGCAAAGATTTTAGTTTACCTATCACTCAATATTTTATCAAAAAAATTTGATTAGCCACTTCACCACACCACTGGTTTTATCAACCAGGGGCGTCATTTCAGTTTTCAGTTTCTTATTTGTTTCTCCAAAATTATGATGAAACAACTAATTTTGCTTGTCTGTTGTCGGTGGGCCCAGTGCAAATGATGGCTACAATATGAGTAAGTCTATGGACCATGACATTGACCAAGAGTCTGGCCTAGAAATTTTAGTATTGGCAAGATCTTGGAAGTCACTTGACACTTGGAAGTCTATGCATTTATTTTTATAATATAATAGATATTGAAAATATCTTTCTGATGTCAATGTTCGAGCAAGTTACGCGTATTATGATCAACTAGAAGTGCAAATGTTGTCACCCGGTTCCCCTCTTGGTCGAGAGAGCAAATGTCAGTGTAATTTTTACAATTAATTGTATGCCCTAATGTTTTGTGTAAATCCGTTTTCCTTATTAATATTGAAAACAAAATTGAGGGGAAAAATATTAATAAAATGTCATAAAATAAACATCAAATATTAATAAGCGTTAAACATTTTTTTTAATAGTCATCTTTAACAATTATTTCATATGCAATAAACATAATACAAAATACATTAAAAGTAGGTTAATTACCATTGTCATAACAGCTAATAAAAAAAAACAAAAAAAATACATAATAAAAATGCATGACAATTAAACATTTGTATAAAAAATATAGTTACTCTAAGGTTTGACATCCTAGATCATCTGAATCGGACGTGTCCCCAGTGATCGTCATTACATGTAAATTGTCGTCATCCATCACATCATCGACGGTCATGTCCACTTTCCAAAATCTGTCATCTATTTTGATGACGTGTTCGACGAAGTTCTTTCACATTTCGTGAGTGCATTGATCAACACCATCAATCAAAAGTTTTTTCACATCCGGAAGTTTGAATGTGGTATTGTTTATCTTCACATACCTTTTTACGGACGACCATGCAAGTTCAATTGGGTTCAACTCACTATGCGGTGGCATCCATAATACCGTCATATTTTTAGTTTTAACGTATTCGTCAACAATCCACTTGTTGAACTGTGGTTCAAAACATTTTACGATATCCATGAGTCGTACCTTATTGATCGGCCTTTGGAATGGTTGAATGGTTCACCCTTTTCTTCAAGCCAACTTTCAATTTCCGCCTTTTTCCGGCTTAATGTTGGGCATTTTTCTAATTTTACTGAGTGATAAGGCGCATTGTCCATAACTATGACAGAATTGTCTTTAAGTAATGGAATGACGCCTTTCAACCGGTCGAAAAAAACATCGCCATTCATTTCTTGTTGGTAATCTGAAGAATCTTTTTTGGATTCGAAAACCAATAAACCACCGTCGAAAAAATTAAGTCACGTATAATTAAATTTAGAATAGACATTTTGTATGTAATTAAGCTGGGTCTTCGTTAACAGCTCTTAAAATTTTGTCCAGTGTTGGTAACTGTTTTCGGAACCAAAACTCGTGCACTCTGCTCCGTATAACGTCAAGTTCAAAATCATCAATTTTGTCTTTAAATGTCGCTCAAATTTTACATTTATTTGTTGAACTCCCAGTATTTTTATTTTTATATTCAGCTCAAAAATTGTTGACTGAATTGTATTTTGCCCAATACCCAATATATTAGAAATTATCTTCACGACTTCTTTTACCTTTAACGTTAGCTGTTATATAAATCTAAAATTGTACAACAGCTAACGTTAAAGGTAAAAGAAGTGTTTGGTTAACTTATATAAATCTAAAATTGTACAAGTTAACCAAACAAACCCAGTCTCATTCAAGGTCGTATGGACTGGGAAGCCCTCAGAACCCAACTCGTTAACCATATAGATCTCAAAACTAGATTAAAATCACGTGAAGACATAGACGAAGCTGTTAACACCCTGTTAACGTCAATTTAACAAGCAGCATGGTCCTCCTCCGCTACTCCTAACCCACTCAATAAACCCACCTATGATCTTCCACATTTTGTCAGAACTCTAATATCGGAAAAAATGAAAGCCCGAGCTGTTTGGCAAAGAACTAAATATCCCTCCGACAAACGACTATTTAATCACCTAACCAATAAACTCAAAAGAATCTTAGCTAAAATCAAATCCGATAACTTAACAAATTATCTCGCACCCCTATCCACCACCAACAATTCTCTTTGGCAAAACCCTAGGAAAATTCTCCGTACTCAACATCCTGTACCCCCTCTAAGAAACCCCGACGGCACATGGCTTATCAGTGACACAGAAAAAGCGAACGCTTTTCGTCATTATTTACACTCAACGTTCCAGCCACAAATTGACATCATACCTCACAACAAAATAGCTGAAATAAACCACTTCCTATCCAGTCCACTACCTATGACTCTTCCACCAAAACACATAAGACCCAGTGAAGTTGAGTATATAATCAGTAAATCTGCGCGTCACAAAACTCCAGGTTACGACCTCATTACAGCAGAAGTCGCCTCCCAACTGCCCAAAAAAGCCATCTTATCACTCACGCATATTTTCAACTCCATGCTCAGACTCTCATACTTTCCTCTGCTCTGGAAATTCTCGATCATAATTATGATACTCAAACCCGGGAAACCAGCTGACTCTCCCAGTTCGTACAGACCAATTAGTCTCCTACCTTTCTTCTCCAAGGTATTCCAAAGTATTTGAAAAACTCTCACTCAAACGCCTACTTCCAATCATTGACACTAACCTCCCAGACAATCAATTCGGATTTCATAATAACTATTCCGCCATACACCAGGTTCATCGCATAGTCGACAAAATTGTCTATTCACTTGAAAAGAAACTAATCTGCACAGGCGCCTTCTTAGACGTAGCACAAGCGTTTGACAAGGTATAGCATCACGGCCTCCTCTTCAAATTAAAGTCAATATTTCCTCCCAGCTTCTACTTAATCTTCAAGTCTGAGCTAGAAGACAGGCATTTCTCCATACGATATGGCTCAGCTTTATCTGACATATCATCAATTAGAGCTGGAGTACCTTAAGGAGCTGTAGCGGCACCTCTCTTGTTCAACCTGTACACATCAGACCAACCCACTTCCAACCTCACCACCACTTGTGACTTCGCCGACGATAAAGCCATCCTGGCCCTTCACCATGACCCTCTCGAGACATCCAACAGAATCCAAAACCACCTCGACATGCTCTCGACGTGGTACAAAGAATGGGGACTCAAACTCAACGAATCCAAATCCATCCACTGCATATTCACTGTCAGACCAAGAAACTGCCCCTCTATCACATTTAACAACCAACCCCTCCCGACCGTTCAAAATGTGCGTTACCTAGGTTTACACCTAGATCGCCGACTCACATGTGCTGCCCACATCCGCAACAAACGACTATACTCGTGCCACTGAGAGACCGCTACTGGAGGCGACCAAAATTCGCCCGATCTCGCGCATTCCCACCACTAAACCTGTCCGTACGCTGGCCGCCGTCAACTCCGGCCGCCGCCACCGTCGTTGCTACTCCCACCGACACCGGTTGCCGCTCGACCACCGGTGGCCGTGGAATTAGCCGCCGACTCCGCGTAGTGAGTGGGGGAATTTACACTGGCGGCGACTAGGTACGAAAACGCGAAGCTCGGTCATTTGGATGCGCCAACGAGTAGCGCTCTCTCAGTGGCACGAGTATAGTACTCAACAATCTGACACGGTCCGCAGTGGCAAACCGGTACGAAGTACAGGTACCGCAGCGGCCGGCTGGCTCTCTTACCAACCGCCACCACGGGTGACAACGGGGCGACCCTGTCCACTCCCCACCGCCCTGCAAAGGCGCAGGTGAAACGGGAAGACAGGTCGTGCCGAGCGAGTACCGGCGGCGGCCGCCGGCGACGTCTCGCTCTCGATCTCCAGTACCCGTACGACCGCAACAACGACGTCCGTTTTCACTTTCGTTTTTCTATTATTTTGTTTGTTCCTCGCCGCACGAAAAAACTCGCTGATTGTTTTACTGAGAGTGGTAGCGACACTCCACCGCGAGAATAACATTATAAATATTGTGTACTATTTTTATTGTGTGGTACTTGACGGGCCACAACATAATAAACGGCACCCGCCTTCTTAAACAGGATTTAGTTTGAAAAATATAGTAAATTATAGTATATACTTTTAAACCAACAACTTTTAAATATTATTAAAATTGTATTCAGGTACATCTAAATCAATTAGACATAAAGAAAATAGTGATAATGTAACCATAAATTCTTCAATTGGTAAAATTACACGGAAAAAAATATTTGGATGGTATATAATAGAACTGTTATGTTAATTGTTTTATTGTAGTGACTACACACATTTTTCAACAACAGTAGAAATTTTGAACCGTCGGGCAACAGGGACGCGAGTCTTCACCTCCATAGGTGACGGGGACACCAGCACACACACTGCGCACATCCCCGCATTAGGTCAGTCTGTGACCGTAGAGCATCAGGTGAGCACAGAGGCAACCAATAGGGACAGTATGGTCATGGCGGTTAACACCGACCACCAGACAGTCTCTGTCGCGGTTAAGAACCAGTTGTCCCGCTCAACCGATGCAAATACGACTAATAACGTCACGCGAACACGCCCGGACAAAATTCCGACCCCTGCGGTCGAACTCGAATTTCCGTCAGGCTTCGTAACAGCACTATTAGACTCGCAGGCACAAAAATCGTACGTAAATCCGACCGTAGCCCGTAAATACGGGAAAACGACCACCCACGGACCACCGAGTTGACGGATTGGCGGATGGTCACACTGCGACAACCAGTGGCACCTCCACTTTCGAAGCTAGGATAGGTGCACTAGAGGTAAAATTCGAGGCAACTATACTACACAATTTGTATTGTGACGCGTTACTATACTCTGTTCCACGAGAGACTGGACTCGTTTTTTCGTCCGTCGCTGCGCATCCCCCACCATTTTCACCCGTTCGGTTACGATCGTCAACTGTTCGGCCCGGCCCGCCGCGGCGGTCGGCAACGACTCCTCTCATACGTAACGCTTAGCATTGACAGCGATTAACACGACATCCACATGATATCGCAACCATGAACTACGCTCTCTCGCTGTATGTACACGCCTGCAATTTTACTTCGCCCGCGCCGTTTTTTAAATTTATTGGTATAAATTTAGTTAATTTAGTTAATTACTATAGTCATGCAATTTTCTGATGAAGAAGATGAACCAAGCACATCAGCTTTACCAACACCATCGCCCGTTAAAAAGAATAAACGAGGAAAGGTAAGCATCTTCTATAATATTTAATTAGCTTATATTAAATTGTGATAGTCACCTTAAAAAATAAAAATGTTAAACATAGATTGATTTTTTAATTTAATGATTTTTTAATATTTATTATTTAATTTTTTATAAATGTTAAACTTATATAATATTTAAATTTAAGTATACCATGTTTTACCTAAAACATGAAACATGTTTGAAATATTTCTAATTTAATATGAATAATGAATAAATGTTTTTATTTTCGAATATATAATTTAATTGTTATGAGTGCGTAACGCGTAACTACATATTACTTATAAGGGTATTTGTATTATTTTTTAGTTTGTCGGGACCAGCCAAAAGACCATTGTCATTAATTTGTACAAAAAGTATCTTCTTCAACAACCAAAAATGAAATACATAGATATTATGATGTCATTGGCAAATGATACAGGGATTGGTTTAACCACTATAAAAAATACAATTCGAGATTACAAACAAAAAGGAGTAAACTACTAACAAAAAAAAAACAAGATTTACTATCATCGAGAAAATAGAAGATTTAATATAGAATGCTATACGTCAAAAAATTCATGGATTCTGGTACAGGCATGAAATACCTACGTTTAATCAAGTGTTGGTTGCCATTAACGAAGATTCGAGTCTTCCAACTCTGTCTCGTACTGGTTTGTATCGGCTGTTGGGAAATTTAAATTTTGAATTCACTAAAAGACAGCGTAATAGTGCACTAACAGAGAGGAAGATCTCACAATGTGGCGCAGGAATTTCATTAGAAATATAAGGCTCTATAGAAATGAAGGTCGAACAATTTATTATCTCGATGAGACGTGGGTCAATGCGGGCGAGTGTGCAAACAAAGTGTGGGTCGACAAAACCGTGATATCGAGTCGTGATGATTTTTTAAAAGGACTGACTACGGGACCCAAAAATCGAACAGGTAAAGGAAAACGATTGATTGTGGTACATATAGGTTCATCAAACGGTTTCGTCGAGGGTGGTCTACTGTGTTTTGAATCAAAAAAAAATACAGCAGACTACCACGACGAAATGAACGGTGATTCCTTTTATGATTGGTTTTGTGGAATTTTACCTCTGTTAGACGATAATTCAATTATTGTAATGGACAATGCGTCGTACCATTCGGTCAAGCTGGATCCCGCACCAACAATGTCGTGGAAG
>CM040630.1:95723851-95773702 GCA_022818045.1 Neotoxoptera formosana
TCCAGTAATTCAGATAGATAGTGAAGTAATGTCATTATTATTTTAAATTATTTTTTAATTAAAATATTTTGTTACCAACAACGTTTATTTTACCTAGGTTTTTATTTTAAATCGTGAAGATGGAATTGAAAAGGATACACCAAATAATTCTCTATATCAACAACCAGTAACCGTACGCCCGTACAATAATAACGAAATTGTGTATTTTTTTTTTTTTAATAATTGTTATGATTTTTAGGATATAAGTCATTCTAGCCCAAATATTGAAGATATTTGTGAACCTTTGATTAATAACGAACCAGTGCCAGAAAATGTATTAGTTTTTGATTTCCCAGAGGTATAAAATTATTTTAATACATTAATTTAATTATAATCAATTAATATATTATTATAATCTTTCTAGATGAACGAACAAGAAAACATGATAAGAAAAAAATCTAAACAAGGTAAAAGTGAGTATAATTCGGACGGCATTCCCAAAATATAAATATCAATTATCAATTAAAATAATATATACTTAATTAACATTTACTAATGATGTTTTTTTAAAAAATTTTAGTTAGTATTTGTGTGTTGATTATTTAATTATTGTTTTAAAAATAAATGTTTTTTAGAGCAAACTGAAATTAATTATCAAATGTATATGGAGCAAATGTTGCAAATTGAAACGAGAAAGGCCGTTGCACTAGAGACATTAGTTATAACAGCAACAAATATACTAGAAACACTTAGAAAAGATAAATAGTTTTATATATTATATATTTTTTTTTCATATAATATGCATTTAGATTAGACATGATATTTTACCTAAATGAAATGAAAA
Organism: Neotoxoptera formosana; assembly: GCA_022818045.1. Lineage (NCBI taxonomy): Eukaryota > Metazoa > Arthropoda > Insecta > Hemiptera > Aphididae > Neotoxoptera > Neotoxoptera formosana. The sequence goes on from CM040630.1 coordinate 95,724,675, forward strand.
GACTTATTAATATTAATTTACGTTTTTAAAACTGTTAAAAGTATTACATTTTTTATTTGGTTATATTAATTATAACATTTTGTATTTTCATAAAAGTATTATAAAGTATAATTCAGCTAAAATATCATCACTGATTTATTATAAAAAAAAATAATACAATTTAACCATATACCTTATAAATATCAGTATTAGGTCTAAAAATTTAACGCAATTGATTTATAATTTGACTTCTAATTTGCTGTCCTAGTCTATGAAAAGAATTACGCCCTCTACCAATTTCCTCATTTACATTCATTGGAATTGGTCTTTCATTTTCAATATCAAGTTCTTCATGTAAATCTAAATCAGCCAAATTTGCTTGTTTGCACATGTTATAAAGAACACAACATGCGATTGTTATTAATGAGACAAATTGTGGACGATAATGTAACATGCGATGCTTAATTAAACAACGGAAACGTCCCTTCAGCTGCCCATTAACTCTTTCTATAATTGACCTAGTCTTTTTGTGGATTCTATTGTAATTTTCTTCTTTTGAATGTGGTTGAATTTCATTTTCTTGGAAAAGTACCATAAGAAATGGCTCTAATGGATAACCTTTATCTCCTAACAGCCAAGACTTAAAAGTTCCTTCTTCATATTTGTCTTTTAAATAATTCCTTATTTCACTATTTCTCCAAATAAATGAGTCATGTGTCGATCCCGGGAATTTAGAATTTACATTTATTATTCGACATGAGGCATCACAAATCAGTTGAACGTTAATAGAATGTTCATTTTTCCGGTTGACATACATATATTCTCTATGAACAGGATCATCAGGTACTGACGCAATATAAATGTGCGTGCAATCAATGCACCCTACAACACCATGTACCTATATGATATTTTTCATAAAATTGAGCTCTTATTAATGGAATTTCATCATCAGATGGAAACTGAATCCATTGGTGAGCCAGATTTGCAACAATTGCTTCAGTAACTATGTGTAGACAGTTGCTAACACTTTTTTGACATACTGCTAATGTTAAATTTTGTGCTACTGACATCTGATAGCTACCTTGAGCATAAAATCTCAAAGCTACAAGAACTCTAACTTCAGGACTCAATGATGACTTTTTATTTTGTATTGGTACAAAAGGCATTAAATCATTTACTAAATTTCTTACTAATGTTTTATTTAGTCTGAATAATATCACAAATTGATTTTCTGGGAGATCAAATGGATCAATCCTATGTTTTATTGGTTTTTGTATCCTAAAAATGTATTCATACCTACTTTAGATTATTTACTGATTTGTAAGACTTTTATTAAACCTATATTATGCTATGCGTGGGTGGATCCGATATCTTCTATGGAAAACACACAAATAATGAATCGTTCTTTAAACTTTAGAAAATAATTTCTTCAACGAACTAAGAACGTTTACTAAATTATGTAGATTATACCCATAGTTGGTAGGCTATTTATTAGATAGGTAATAGGTAGTACTAGTAATATTAATAGGTAGTACTTTGGTAAATAATTAGATTAATAGATTAATGTGATTTATAAACAAATCAGTTTTAAAAAGATTTTGAGTGAATGTATTTAAATACAAATACAAATAAATCCATTCAGAAAGTATGTAGAATAATTTTTAAATTAAGTATCTATTTGACAGTCTTGTAAACGATACTTTTAAAATACATTAAAAAACATAACTATACCTAAGTCTCCGATTTATTTGTTGGATATGGATTCCAAGTAGGATTACATCCATTGTAATAAAATAGTATTAATATAATAGGTATATTATGTTAATTTAATTTGTCATGTAATAAACAGTAGAACAATGAATGTGACGAATGCTTATTAAATAAATTATCATTTAATATTAATATAATTATTAATCACACTCTCATAAAATCATAACACACTCATAATTATTGATAAAACGTAGATTTTATATGTGTTAAAATTATGATTAACATATCACATTCATTTGGTGCTATAATTCAGAAACACGGGTCGGTACTTCAAAATTAACAATATCGTGTTATTTAGCAGTATTACACTGTGATTATAACCCTGTGTTATATTAACACATCTCAATACTAGCCACCTTGGTGTATTTATATTTCGGACAGATTGCTGACTGATTAGTGATTTAGTCGATGGTCGATTCGGTTTCGGTGTTGAGAAAAACCAGCAACGACTGTCGACGATCGATATGAGCTAATTATTTATATTATAATTTTTACCGATTAATTTTTTGTATTGTTTTTTTATAGACAAATCGTGTATATTTTATATCAACAGTTTTAAACTATACAAAAAAAAATTTCGATTATATTTATACAAATGCATGTAATTTAATTTATCACCATGCCTATGAAAAATAAAACAATAAGAAATATACATATTTAATAAAATCAAATTTATATATATAAAAAAATACACATAATCATATTACACCTATCTAGTTTTGAAAATAAATAAACCTATAGGTAAATAGGTGAAATTGTATTAGTAAAATTTGTTTTTATAAGCAAATAAACAATATTTACTCTAACAGTTTAAACTACACAACAAATTTTCGATTGCACGTAGATACCTTTATAAATACGTGTTATTTAACCATATACCAGTGACGTGAAAAATTTTTTCCTATGAAGCAACTGCCTTATAAAATAGCTATATACGCCACCACTGAACCATAGAATAATCCTATGACTTAGCTTTAAATTCGAAACATGAAAGTTGTTGAATATTGAAGCTTGACTGAACGAACGATTTAGGTATTAATAAGTAAATAAGTAACACGACTTTATGATTATGTATAAACTGTAATATAACTATAATATAAATGTAACGTACAACTGGACTGTATCACTGACAGTACTCACGGCATGGTTGCTTGTGAGCAAGTGCCCTTTACATCCATTGAAAGGCTCTATATATATGTATTATCGAGGTCACTCTATATTCGTGTTACAATGGAAAGTGATATCGTAATCAGGATGTTCTAACGAAAGTTAAATGTCTAATACACTATTGATACGTGCACAAGTGTGCTTACAATGATTGAATACTAATATTAATTGTATATTTCAACAAAAGTAAAATAGCCATTTATTATTATTAAACTACTCGTATACATTTCTTAAAAGTATTTAAATGTTCAGAATACTCACTGCGGTGAATGCAAGTTGTAAAATACTAAAATAAATAATTAATATTAATTAATAGTAAACAAATAATTATCATTTATTCTCTAATATACGTAATTTGTCGGTGTTCTGCACTACTCGTTTTCTTAAATTAGTATTTTCCACTTTACATTCTTTGTATAATTTTACTCTAAACAACAACTCAATTATATACATATAGTGATTGTGACAAGTACCTAGAGTTCTCGACATCGGAATATTTTTTGTATATTACTGGTAAAGCCTTTTCCTTAAATGAAAATATAATTTTTTTTTGAGTCTTGATTTTTGGAAACAAATTTTGAAATACATCTAAACAAATTTCAACTATTTCTAGAAGTTTATCCGATGGAATTTTGAGACCTTGCGCCAATCCAACGTTGTCGAACGTTTTTTTTAGGATTAAAATTTGAGGTGTTTCGTTTAAAAATTCATTATTGTTTTTAGTCAAATCACAATCTGTACAAAAAAACATGTCCAAACACTTTTTTGCTAAATAACCTGCAAAATAAACTATGAAACAAGATTCTAATGATGATTGTTCGTAGTACATTTTTGAATTATTTAAAATTCCCGACGAAGTACTTAAAACAACTTCTGTTTCTTCTGTATTCGTAACTAATTCTTCACCAGGATTGTCAGGATCAATCAAAACATCTTTTAAAACGTCTACAGTTAGAAATTCGGCTTCATCAGTTTCACAATTTTTACACGTTGAGGTACATTGCATCAAACTATATGAACATATATGTCCAAAACAGCATCGGAACGTTCTAGCGGTAGGATTCCTGTTATAGCTGTAAGCATTTAAATATTATTACAATCACAATTAATTTTTAACTAAAATACGATTGTTTGTACGAATAGTATAGGTAAGGTATACACTTTGTATAATAAGAATGTATTAAATTAAAGTAATAATTTTTATATTTTAATTTTAATAATTATATAATAACATATTTATTATATAAATAGTATAATAATAATTATTATTATTAGGTATTATTCTATTATTATAATCAATGATAATATTAAGCTAATAAATTTTAAATTATATTTTCTACATACCCATTCTTTTGACGCATTATTGAAAAAAAATTTTCTAGAGCATCTTGCGTTAAGCGATTGGTCAATAGAAAATACTCTATATTTGTGGAAGGGACTACTGCAGACATTTCTAATTTTTCAGATTCATAAAGCTGCTGAATAGCTGTTGTTGTCCAAACAATTCCAATAAAACATGGTGGAATGCTTATTTTTTTCGTTCTGTGACAAATTTTAATTGTGTTTTTAAATAGTTGTTTTGCCTTTTCTAAATTCTCAAATATTTGTGGATTACGGTTAGACATTGGTTTTCTATTTGGATTTGGGTCACTTAAATTTTTGCTATTACTTGAATCAAACATTTTGTTAACTACGTCGATGAAGTTAGCTGTATTAATAGCAGTTGATGACTTAATCTCACTAGTGGCAATGCAAGTTTTTATTGCTGCAGAAACTGAATTACTCAATAATTGTACAGCCAGTTTACAATTCATTTTCTGAAATGGATTTGAATTTAAGTGAGTCGGTGTAATTTTAATCATTGCCCTCGCTGTATTATTTGCATCTATTTCATACGCCTTTCTTATATCGTTTATTGACACTATTCTACTATTGTTTATCTCAAAATCACCATTTAATAAATTGTTTCTCACACTCTTAATCAGGTGTGGCATATCATAAATTAAAATTATTTTCTTACCACATATTGTGGTTGAAGGTTGATCTTCGTTTCCTCCGAGTAGAGTATACGACGGTTTTGTGCGCCCTGATCGCAAATAATGCATGTTGGCGAGAGACCAAGATCTAAAATTTGTTGAACACAGTCTTTGATTATGTTCACCAAATTATCTCTTTTTACACCACTCCCAGTGAAAAAGTAACATAAAGGAAACTTCCAGTTTGAATAAAGACCGCGAACCATAGCAACTAATGCTTGAGAACCTATTTTATTTGTTCTTCCTAATGTCCCCAAGTCTTCATATCCTTCAATTTCATCCAACACCTTATTATACTCCAACGTTTTCATAATAGCTACTTCATCAAGTATAATTGTACATTTTTTTTCATTTTCACTCATTACAGAAATCTTTAATTTTATCTGATCCATATATGCTTTAGGAAATCCAGTAGAAAAACTAATTGAATTAAGCCAACGTCTAACAGTAGTCTCACCTGGTAGATTTATACCATTTTTAAGCATAAATTTATAGGTGGACGGTGACTTGTAATATAATGATAGAGCGATATTTTTTTCAATTTTTGACCACGGTTTGCGTCTTTTATGTAACAATTGCATTGATATTAGAGCCTTAGAATTAATTGATGGAAACTTGGCTTCTTCAAAAAACCGGTGCAGATTAATTTGTCTGCTTTGTTTAAGTTTAATTTTTTCATTGGTTTTTTTTAGTGAAGTAATAATAGCGAGTTTATGCTTGATTAATTTTTTCATGTTTCGTAACTTATTTTGTAAAATAATATTCTTTTCAGCGATTTTTCTCGGACTATTTATTATTTTATTATTAGATCTATCTGATTGTTTTTGAGGACTTGGTAGATCAATTAATTGCGATATCCATTTTGCGATATCCATTTTTTCGTTGAAGGAGATATCGCTAATAATTCAGGACTTTGATTAAAAATTGAAATATTTGGAGTAAATGTGTTTGCATGTAAACTTTTGTATGTATAATTAGGTGTCATCACTTTAAGGTTTTCAGGTGTATTAGATGATACAATTTCTAAAAACAAAAATAAGTTTCTAATAGTAAGGTATTTACTCCAGAAATTTTTTTGAATTATAACAAAATTACTAACCTAACATCATTAATCTTTGAAGTATCCATACGGTTATTTGCAGTGACCAAAGTGTCTTAAAATGCATATATAGTGCCCTAAGTTAAACCCCTTATAACTTTTTTTATACCACTATATTTCATATATATAGTATATATTTTAAATTCTGAGTAATTAGGTTAAGTAGTTTTAGAAAGCATCAAGAAAAATAAAAAAAAAGAGATATTTTTACTTAAAATCAATTATATTTTTTTGGTGTAACTAAAAAATTAATTACTGTAGACTCTTGACATTTTTAATTTTACTAAATATTTATTTAAGCATTTCACATAAATGGTAACAAACTTGTGAGGAATCTTGTATTACATTTTAAATCTTAGATTTAAATAAAAACATTTTTATGAATTTCTAACACAAAATAGTTTATACATTTTCGTGAATTTTTCGTATATTGTCTATATTTTAACTTTAAATGCTTATAAAAAAAATTGTGACTATGGATCTCTAATATTTTTCATGTGCATTTGAAACAATATATAAGGAGCCTTCAATGAAATCTTCAAGCTTTGTTACCCAACGAATACAATTTTATTGATATTCATAAAAAAAACTAAAAAAAATTGGAAACTGAAAATGTTTTTGACCAAAATCGGGTCCATAAGTTAATGAATCAATAGTGATTAACGGTAAATAACTTATAGATTTAATAAGGTATTATGAATTTATTATTAATTTTTATCTATACAGTGATAATTTTTTTTAATAAGCATTCAAGTTCTTATTTTGACAAAATACGATACATATAATAAAAAATGTACGTTCCGCTAGCAATATTTGATAAGAGAATTCCAGGGTTCCCAAAAATCTATTGCTATTCGGCAATTTGTATACAAAGTTGCCTATATCAATCCTGAAAATCTATTGCTAACGTTCAATTTTTTTTATTTAAGACTTATTCAACTAGTAAAAAATGTATTGCTAACGTTCAATTTCTTCATTTATTAGTTTATTATGTACATAAACAATTCTCGAAGTAATATATATGGAAAATAAGTGTTAAATAAGTATCATGTTATTATTTTATTTTATAACTTATTGACACTTGTAATTTTTTTTTGAAATTTTGCTAAGCGTATTAAATCATTGACACAATAGAACTAGGGCGTTAAAATATCTCCTATAAATAAATCTTTCTAAAAATATTATAATAATTTTTAACATATTAATATAGTTAACGTTACATAATTTTAAAAACGTGATTAGATGTATTTTTTTTTTAGTTTTTACAACAGAATAAAAATATCAAAAGCACCCTACCTATAATCCTGTGCTCTTATATTATGTTCAAGACGTTAGAAAATGATTAAATAATGTTGATTATTATATTATATCTTGCATTTTAGAAGGTAAATTAGGTAACTGAAGTAAATACTAATTTTAAATTTTTACATAGGTCATTAATACACAACAAAATTTATTACCTACAAATAATTCACACTCAGTTGATGATGATAGTGTAGCAAGTATTGATTTGTATTTACAGAATGAAAGTAGTAGTACAAAATTATTGAATGTAAGTTTTTTAAATAATTATTAAAATGTTCAGCATTTTTTGTTATTTGTTAGTTTTATATTTTAAACATTTTGCATAGGTCATTAATGCACAACAAAATGTATTACCTACAAATAATTCACACTCAGTTGATGATGATAGTGTAGCAAGTATTGATTTGGATTTACAGAATGAAAGTAGTAGTACAAAATTATTGAATGTAAGTTTTTTTATATAATCAAGTATTTGGAATTTCAGATTTGTGGTTAATTTTATTTTTTTAACTTTATGCGTAGGTACAGTAAAAATTTTAAGTTTTAATTTTACAGTTTAAATATTATGTGCTATTGCTTTATGCTTTGCTTTAAAAATATTTATTTTATACATATATATTTGTTGTCTGTTGAATAGGTAGTTTGTAATGATATATGCTTATTCGATAGTGGTGACTGTGCTTTTGATTTTAAGCTTCCCAATAATAGTAATGTTTTTCAAAAAATCCAGTTCATTGAAAAAAATCATCCTAACCAACCATTACTGTTAAAAAATGTATCTTGGGATTTGCAGAGAATTTATAACAGAGTTGATTCTAATGGGAAAATTGTGCCCCGTAAATGGATTACAGTTGAGTGTATAAATGAAAATGTGGTAAAGGCTGTATATTGTACTATATGCATAGCATTTAATACATCCTCTGTACTTAGTAATTTTAACAGTGGTTACACTAATTTCAAAAATATATATTCTGCTATTCAATCTCATGAAAATAGTAAAGGTCACTCATTAGCTGTAGAAGCATATTTATTAGCAATAAACCAAAACAACATAGAATTTGTTGTAAGTATATTATGAACTTCAGAAAAAAGCAAGTTATGGAAAGAATCCATGTTATCAAACAAGTGTTTGAAATAATTAAATTTATTGGAAAACAAAATTTATCTTATCGAGGTACTAATGAAGGCTTATACGATCTTGAAGACCTAAATATTAATCATGGGAACTTTTTGGAGCTTTTAAAATTTACTGCAGAACGTGATGCTGTTTTAAAAAAATATTTAACTGAAGCGTAGAGACGTATTCAGTCGCGTACTACAATGTAGCAAAAAACGTAGAGAAAATGTTGAATCTAATTCTAAAGGAAGAGGCTCTTTAATAACTTTATTATCAAAGACTACAGTGAATAAAGTAATAAAAGCTATATTAGTAACTATGCGGAAAATAATAAAAAATGAATTAGGTGATCGGCAATTTAGTATTCAGGTATGTTTAACAATATCTGAAACAAACAATGTATAATTATTTAAGTTAAATTATAGGTTGACAGCACTCAAGATATAGGAGCTAATGATCAAGCAGCTATTTGTTTGCGTTATGTTTTCAACTCAAAAGTCAAAGAACGCCTGTTTAATGTGGTAGAGGTAACAGACTCTTCAGGCAAGGGAATGTATGAGCTCATCGCCAAAGTCTTTTCTAAACATGGAATTCTTTTCAAAAATATTATTGGATCTTCCTTTGACGGTGCAGCTAATATGCAGGGACAATACAATGGATTACGTTCCCACATCAAGACTGAAAATAAAAATAGTGTGTACATTTGGTGCTATGCGCATATTTTAAATTTATGTGTTTGTGATATTTGTGGGAATGTGGCAGCTTTAAGTTTATTTGGATTGTTGAACAGACTAGCCACCTTTTTTTCGGATTCTTATAAAAGAATGAATGTCTGGAAGGAAATACAAGAAAATCTTGGAACTGGTCAAAAAGAAATGCGAAGGCTCCAGAAAATTGGTGCAACACGTTGGTGGTCCCGTGAAAAAGCTTTAAAATGGGTATTTGAAGGCGATGATTGTTTATTTCCATTAATAACAAATGCATTACATTTTGTTGAAACATCTAAAACTTTCGACCCAAAAACAACTTCTGAAGCAATTTCATTAAAAGATAAATTGTGTGAATTTAATATTATAATAACAGCTTACATTTTCCTTCCAATTTTTAAAAGTGTTGGTCCTACCTCTACATACTTACAAACAAAAAACTTAGATATCTTAAGTGCTTTTCTAATGGTGGAAAAGTGCATTGTAGAAATAAGTAGATTAAATTTTGAAGATATTCTTAAGGCATCTAAAGGTTTTGTTTTAAAAATGAATGGTAGCTTTATCAAAACTAAAATATCTGAAGAAATAACTGTTGAAGATGACTTCCCTGAGACGAGGATCAGACGTAAGAAACGTATGTTTGATGAAATGTGTAATGATGAAGCACCAACTGACCCAAAACTTAAATTCAAAATTGAGGTATTTCAAAGCATTCTTGACCAATTGCAAACTAGTTTGAATGACAGATTTTCCAATAATAAATGTATTATTGCTGATATGCAATATCTGTTACCAAAATATTATAATGATGTAAAAAACAAACTAATTCCTGAGTCAGCATTAAATCAACTTTCAATACTGTCATCAGTTAATCGACCAAAATTAATTGATGAATTGGAACATTTTGCTACAATATATAGTCAGTTAGTGGAACCTTTGTGCAAAAAAACCAGTCATATGTACAACACTTCTAATGAAGACCATGATTTTATACAAAATGATATTGATTATGAAGACCTTAACCTCGAATGGGATTGTGAAATATCCAAGCCAAGTATGTATACTATTTTATTTATATAAAAATAGTTGGTGAGTGATTATAAATATCTTTTTTTTAGAATTTGAACAAAACACAAATGTTGTACATAATCGTGATAATTGCTTGCTTTGTGTATATAAACTGCTTCATTCGCTTAATTTGCATTTGCCAACATATTCTAATTTATGTGCAACTATCGAATATGTTCTAACTTTATCCATAAGCCAAGTGAATTGCGAACGGGTTTTCAGTAAGTTAAAAATAATAAAAAATCGTCTTAGAGCATCAATATCGAATGATCATTTAGAGGCTTTCATTCTTATGTCGGTTGAAAAAGAAATATTGGATCAAATATCATTGGAAGATATTATAGAGTATTTAAAATCTTCATCATCACTTATGTCTAAATTATTATTATCTCTTTTTTATTATCACTTAACTAAATACAATAAATAGTTAGTATATTTTCAATTTTGTGTTATAATTAGTATTATTTATAATTATGTTTTAAATATTTAAATGATGATTTAATATTTAATGTAGGTACGTTTAATATTTGTTATAAGCCTTTAAAAAAGATATTTTTAGTTAATAATTCTAAATAAAATAAATAAATTCACAAAAAATAGTTTTGCATTTTTAATAAACTCCACTAATTTTTTGTGTATTATTTTAAAGTGTATACCTTAAAGTACAAAGTAAATTTATTTTATATACTATCATGGGACATGGATTAAGGATATTGGATAATATCACATAACTAATCATGATTGTTGAATATAAAGGTTATAAAATAGTGCCCCCCTCTAACCTCTTTAAATCCTACCAAATATCAATTGTGTGAGACAAACACATTTAAAAATTCCTGAAATAATACATTGTGGGCCGCCTGCTTACCTAGAATAGTAGGCCGATACCCTACCAGTCCGGCCCTGAATATAACCTTATAACAGAAAATATATAACTTAATGCAGTGTTTGGAAAGAACGTCGTTCATAAACGCACGTTCATGCGTTCAAGTTCATATATAGTGAACGTCACTCGTTTTATTAAAATAGAACGTGAATGTGAACGACATTTATATTTTTAATGAACTTGAGACGTTCAATTTATTTACCATTAAATATATTTATAAAATATATTAATATTTTCCATTTTAATGCCTATGATATATTTAATTTGAATAAAGAAGAAAAAATTAAATACGTGAAATTGACATGTAGCGGTGTCGGTAGCGCTACCTGCTACAGGCGCTGTCGGTGAATTTTAACGGTGAAGCCCGAAAGCGCAAATCGACCTTTTTTTTCGATAGCTCAAAAGCGCAAAATGAATTTGCGTTTTTGTAGCTAGGTAGTGGGATAAAAGCGCAAAAATAAATTGTCGAAAAACTACGAATCGCAAATCTAAAGCCATCAATAAAGCCATCTCCAATACAAAAACTTGGACCATGTATAATGAAAAAAAAATTTCCAGATTGGAATATTTGAAGACAGTGGGCTTCAAATTTCAAATTTAATTTTAAAATAATATATTTAAAATAATACTCAACATTATATTTTTTATTTTTACTATTTTTATTTTATTTTTTATTACCAATTTTAATATCACTGTGACACTGTAAATGCTTAATTTAATATTAATAATAACTACGATTTTAATTAAAGACACTTTTTTTATAAAATTGATTTGCGCTTATGGGTTATTTATTTTTGCGCTTTTGGGTTGCGTTTGGGTCATATTTTGCGCTTATGGGCTACACCCATTTTAAGGCGGGATTTGACGATCCGGATTTCGCAAAAAAAAAATGAATGCGTTCATTTTTTGAAAGAATGTGAACGCTTTCGTTTTAAAAAAACACGAACGTGAACGAGTTCATTTTTTTAGTGAACGTTCCAAACACTGAGTAAATGGTACTTTTGGCTGAAAAAAAAATTTAACTTCATTTGAGTTCTATGGTTAGCACATTTAATCAACAAATCTTGATCTATCTACTAATGGTACATGTACCATAGTTTGAGAACCGCTGATTTAATAGATATAGGATTAGTGTACCTATAGGTATATCATATCAAAACTTTATTTGTTGTAGATACAATTTTAAATAAATAATATATTAATTTTTTTATTTATGCTTCAACAAGATGGACGTTAAATATTAGATTTATTTGTTTGTATTTGTTTAATATGTGTTATTAATGATGTAATTATTTTAGATGTTCAACAATGAAACTACATTGTGTGCTTGCGCTTATTGCGCAACGAAATCGAAATGTCCGCAGCAGCAACAGGCTTTCTTTGAAAGAACTGTTGCTGCTGCGGTACAAAAAGAATTGGCGAAGGTCAAGCGAAAGGTGGCCAACCCCTTCAGTAAGTTTAATAATTTTTACAATTTCAGTTTACATAATATAAATAGATTCAAATATTAATATCGTAATTTATTACAGAGTGTTACGTGTGTCATAAGATAGGAAAAAGGCTAAGAAGAACTGTTGGAGGTCGCTCCCAGATGGTAAGTAGATATTATTTTTTGTTAATTTTATGACTAATTAGGTCTTTTAGTATTTATTAATTAATCTATGTTTCAGCTGCCCCTCGCCATTCGAGAATGAGATTTAAACGTTTACCGCCGCCGAGGTCCTCCCGTAGGGATAGGTCAAGGTCCCCCTTGACCTCCCGAAGGGCTAGGTCAAGGTCCCCCTTAAGGGAAAGGCCTTTGCCCGTGCCCGTACCCGTAACCTCAGATACGCCAACCGATCCAGGTACGTAGATACATAAAACTATGTCCACTTAAACTAAAAAAATGTTACAAATCATATAAAATTTTCATACTACTTAAAAAGTGGAGACGGACTTGTGACTATTTTTAAAAAATTTCTAAACCCCTTGATATAGTTGGTCGTTAGTTGGTGTTTACATTGAATTGATCCGCCATCTATCGGTCAATTACGGTTTTGTTGTATATTGTGGATTTTAGATGGTTTTGGGAACCCTTTACATTCTTATCAAATATTGCTAGCGGAACATTCGTAATAACAATGTATATATTATGTTATAATATGTATATAACTATAATTATACATAAATTCCTAATATATGTGTATTGATTATTTATGTAAATAAAAAATATGTTCTCGTCGTTTTATTATAAAATAAAATTTAAATAAATTATACCTTCGTCCATTTTATTAGTGCGTTTTCTTGACTTTGTTGGCGTTGTGTTAATTGTCTCATTAACACATACATCTTCGGATAAAATGTGTGTGTTACCTTCGTTAACTCCTAGTTTTGATACACTCCAAGTCCAAGCTTTAGGAGATTTAACCACATATGTTTCATCTATATATATACAATTTAGATTATTATATTATTCAAGTATTACTAGTATTAGACATATTTTGTTTGACAAAACATAATATTCTTATAATAAATGTTTACCATCAACGGAGTGTATTCGCTTTGGTTGTGGACTGTTTTGTATATGATCCGTACCTATAATTGGTGACATCAATATTTTATTCTATTTTATATATGAAACATTGTTTTTGACGTTTTTGTTATTCATAATTATTAATTGTACTAGCTACCCATAACTTCTATATTATTTATAATGTTTATTTTAAATATAAACTTGAAAACTTTACTGGAACTGCATTTGACATTAGACGGGATTTCGGATCATCAGGATTCATATACATTTGTTTTTCGAAATGATCCGAACAAATGTATCTTATTTTTAATATTTTCGGAATTAACCCTTCTAAGCATATGTTTCCTAAAAAATGTGTAATACATGAAATATTATTAGCTTATATTATGCTTAGGCCTAGGTACATTTTATTTTTTTAGTAATTATTTAGTTTCAAAAATTACTTACCTGAGTTTATTATCCATTTCCTATATACTTCTACATTAGATTATGGGATTAAATGAAAAACATTATTACTCCTTTTTCGAGTTTTATTACAATTAAAGTAATAACATTTATCACCACCAGACATAATTCAATATTCACTTCAAATAAATTAAAAACAAACGTTAATCAAAACAGAAAATAATATGCACTATTGCACTGAAAATCAGGTCGTTGATGTGTTTACGACGACATACAAACGTATACGAATCTATTTTATAAATGTTATTATAATCATTTATGTTTTCATAGTTATTATTAAATGGTTAAAAATAAATTTGTCTATACCCACATAAATTACTATGGAAGTAAGAAATATCCATAATAACACTTTTAAGTTATAAATAATCTATATTAAATAGAATTTATGATTGGCGGCTACAATTCAGAATAATAACTATACAATATACATATATTAATTATTTAATAAGAATTAAAATAAGTGTAATTTGTTGATGTATCAATTATATAAAATAATAGTCCTACAAATGTTATGCGTTTCTCGTCGTTCATAGCTAAAATTTATAATAATATAATTAGGGTTAAAGGCCGTATCACCACAAGTACACTAGGCCTTATATAATATATTTATTACGGTATACATAAGACTTAAAAGTATAAATAAATGAAAATTAATTATATTAATTGTTTAAAGACATAAGCAGTAGATATGTATATGTTAGATCAGTCGATTTTGATTGTCCAGTACAGGGCCATGTTAAATCTTTTGGCGCCCAGGTCAATATGAATTGAGCAGTCATCAACAGCAGTTTCTCAAACTCGAGGCGCCCCTTGATTTTACCAAGCTGTGGCACCCGGGGGCAACTGCCCCCTTTGCCCCCCCACGGCCCTGATCCCATATCACTGTATCATCAAATCCGCGAAAACGCTGCGGATCTCGGATTGTGCGTCTAGTGCCCAACTCACGCTCTGCGTGCAGGATATGCTGTATTACCATAATGATAGAGATAGTGTAAAATGAATATAAAGTATAGACGGGTAGTCAATTATGGAATGATGTGCCTCTCCTGAAATCGCTGTGCCACCGCCGACTAGACATGACTACTAGCGATTACAACGTTATCCGATCTAACTAGCCAAGCGTCCGCAGTGAATTCTAGCGGCACCCGATTATTACAACAACACCGAAAACACGGCCAGTGAGCAATCTATAGTATTTATAATAAATGGTATTACATAATATAGCTACTCAATATAACATTAGAAAAACACAGTTCTAACATCGTTACAATATGTATATGAAACGTTATATATTTAACACTTATAGTGAAATATTTTTGTTATCCCATTAAGACCTCCAACTTAACGTTTAGAAAGTTTGTTTATACAAAACCTAATTAGTAACTATTATTTCAACAATTTAAATGTTTCACAAAATAATTGAAAATATTATCTGGATTAATCATGTTAAAAGACATGGTAAATGACTAAATAATATTTTACCAATTCATGGCTTAAAATGTTACCATTACCTAAATATATTGAAAATCAATAATTGTCTAATACTACAATTATCAATAATCGGTCAGTACGCCTCCAGTCGTATACTTTAGTACACAAACATTTATCGTTCCGTCTTTTAATATTTATAGTGAAATTTATTTTCAAAATGATTATTATATCAAATATTTGCTTGTTATATTTGTATTTATTTTATTTTCATTTTAAACATTATCAATATGTTTAAATGCAAACAGTACTCATCCTAATTTACACGGAAAGACAATTTGGGTGCCCACCAGGTTTTGTGGAAATCTTATCTTCAGAAAATCGAAAAATTGTATGGTACTACACCAAAAATACCGATAATGTTCGAAATTATCATACCTTTTTTCAATCGCTTAAAACCAACCTCGTTCAGTTATTAAAAACTTGCGTTCAAAATGATAATTCAATAAAATTCAATTTAAAATTAGAATCGAAATATAATCGCCCTAACGTTGAAAATTCATTCGAAAATCGAGCATTTAAAACGTCAGCCAAAGAAATTTATATGGATACAAAAATCGAAACAATAGTTGAAGAATCTTTCATGAAATTATTAGCCGAGGAAGGCGCTTATGTTTCTCGCGGTAGCGGGTTTACATTACAATCCATCGATGGTTTACTACTAGCTGTTTATAAGTTTACACCATTGTCTGGATAGTCGTATATACAATCACCAAAATCTATCATAGATAAACGAGTTATAATTAATCCTAAAAATACGGACCAGCAGTGTTTTAAATGAGCTATATTAGCAAAACACGTTGTAGGAGAAAAAAAATTCAGTGTCAATGAAAATTATACAGAACATGAGGATAAATACATTTTTGACGGTATTTAGTTTCCAACACCACTGTCGGATATTTCTAAATTTGAAAAAAATACAACAACCATTAAAATATCCTGTACACTATTTCCTCTGAAAGTAGTCGATGATGAAAAACAGAATCATTTTGATTTATTATTGCTAACAGATGGAGATAACAGTCATTATACTTATATCTCAAATTTTTCAAGACTACTTCGCTCACAAAAAACCCATCATGAAAGTCAAGCAATATTTTGCAAAAGATGTTTTACATCATTCGACGAGCAGAACTTAAAACATAAATTAAGCGGACAGGCAGCGCTAGAACACCACAGACTAATATGCGGTCCACATAAACCTATACTACCAAAAATGCCTGCAGAGGGGTCAGTTCTCGAATTCCACACGTACGTCCCCCCCCCCCCCACATTGAGTTTTTGCAATTTTTTTTGGCCAATATTTTGTACGGAAATAGTACTAATTTGTACGATAAGAACCAAAATTTGTACGAATTTATTTTTGAAAGTATACGATAATTCGAGTGGGAGGCTGTAGAAACGTTTCTCTAGCCCCCCCATTTTGAAAGAAATTTTGTGTGAAAACGTATTTTTAGTCTGGTGGGGGGGGGGCTGGGAAAACGGCATTTTAGTAAAATGCGTTTTTCGGCAATAAGGGATTACCGAAAGATGTCGCGAATGGCCGTTCAAATTCCGTACTAAATGGCAGGAAAGAAATTTTGTGCGAAAACGTATTTTTAGTCTGGGGGGGGGGGGGGCTGGGGAAACAGCATTTTAGAAAAATGCGTTTTTCGGCAATAAGGGATTACCGAAAAATGTCGCGAATGGTCGTACGAATGCTGTACTAAATGGCTGGAAAGAAATTTCATAGAAATATGTAGTTTTGGAAATGGGGGGGGGCTAGAGAAACGTTTCTACAGCCCCCCACTCGAATTATCGTACTTTCAAAAATAAATTCGTACAAATTTTTGTTCTTATCTGTACAAAAATTAGTACAATTTCCGTACAAAATATTGGCCAAAAAAAAATTGCAAAAACTCAATGTGGGGGGGCTGGGGAAACGTACGTGAATTCCACGCATGGCAAAATGCGCAAAGCCATCCTATAGATAATATATGCCGATTTTGAGGCTCTGCTTGTGAAGATCTATGAGAAAAAGGGGGGAAATACGACAATCATACAGAAACACCGTCCCGTGAGTTATGGATTTATAGTTAAAGCGGCTGAAAACGTACCATTAGAGCTGTTAAAACAATTCGGGATACCAACCGAACCTGTAATTTACCCTGGTAGTAAGAGGAAGGAAGATGTTGCAAAGCATTTCTTGGAAAATGTTGTTGATGTGAGCGAGAAAATAGAAAAATTGTTGAAGACGAATACCCTTGATCATGACTGATGAAGATATAGCCAGACACATATCTTGTTTTAAATGAAATTTATGCAAATGCGATGTTAACAACCACACCCGTATTCGAGATCATGACCACCTGACCGGGAAATTTAGACAGACTTTATGCAATAGATGCAATTTAAGTCTTAAACAACCAAAATACGTGCTAGTTTTCCTACATAATCTTTCCAACTGCGATTCACATTTTATAGTAACAGAACTTGGCTACAATTCACAGCAAATAATAGTAATTCCAAACAGTGAGGAAAAATTCGTTACTTTTTCGAAATACATAAGCAACAATTTCACCATCAGGTTCGTGGATACATTCAGATTTATGGCTACAAGCTTATCAACTCTTGCCGCCAATTTAATAACACCAAACTTAGAAAAATTCCGTATAACCGCAAAACATTTTTCCAATAAAGATTTACCGCTTGTCACGCGTAAGGGCGTATATCCTTACGACTTAACCGATGATTGGTCTAAGCTCGAACAAACAACTTTACCCGCAATAGAGGACTTTTATAGCACCTTAACAGAAGAACACATAATAGATACTGAATATCAGTTTGCGAAAGACGTATGGAGTCATTTCGATTGTCAAACGCTGTGCGAGTATTCAGACCTATACTTGAAAATTGATGTTTTGCTTCTGGCGGATATATTTGAAAATTGTCGAGACTTATGATTAAACACTTACAATTTAAACCCTGCTATTTCACAGCACCTACGGCACACATTTTAGTTATAGCATTTATGAATTTTTATAGGGAAATCGATGTATTGGATGAAGTGGTGTTAACAGACTGATTTTGTTCCATACTGAATTGCTGCTCGGGGGGAGGAGAGTTTTTATACATAAATATTAAATTGTAAATGCTTAGTAAATATATATTTATTTATTTATATTTTTAATTACACTTTGTAGATGTAAACAATTTAGCATATTATGTGAATCAATATGTATTGGTAAAAATATTATATTAAAATAAAACATTATTCTTATATAATAGCATTATGTTTATAAAATAAAATAAAATATATATATTGTATGTAGAAGTGGTAGTAGTATTTTTTTATAGTAGTAAATATGAATATTGATATTAAATCGAATCCACGTTGAGACGGTGTATCTGCTGAGAGTAACCGTTTTATGAGTCACCCATGCCGTGTCGTGCCGTGCAGTGGCTTGTATTAGGAGTTTTTAAGACCATTTATTTAGAGTTTCTTCACCACATATTTGATCCAATCGAGGACATCCCAAGTCTTCGATATTGACGAGTGCGTCGTGTGGGATATGTTCCATAAAACATTGTTTTTTCTGCTCACCCTTCATGTAAATGCAGTCGAATTTCAACGAGTTCAATATCCTCTTCATACTCGACATCGCCATATTCCAGAGATAGTTGATGATAATTTTGTTCAAGCCATTTATTCGTTTTCCGACTCTTCTTGTCCCGTTTAGAGCTTGAATTCTTAAAAATCCAGTGTTGGTGTTACGTATACTTTTCGTATTTATATATAGTGCATACGTATTATATAAGCTAACGCGGTGGTCGCAAATGTCGCGGTAACAACGGACCTACCGAGCTATCTTTGAGTTGTCACGGCACCAGTCGACGTTACGCACTCGGCACTAAAAGTTGTAAGGTTGCTCGCGTTTACTTAGTCCTGATACTAAAACAACGAACACGTTCGAGCCATCATACGCATTTGAGCACCTAAGCGGTCGACTTTCCATTATTACTATATATTTTATATACCTACGCCGTCGTGTCACTACCTGCCGCACTCTATTCATCAAACCACCATATAACCATCGCCATCTTCGTCAAGTTCGTCGTCATCTTCATATCCACCCAGGCATACTGCATATAGGTTACGTGAGTCGGCTTTACGCTACATCATAACAGTTTTTTATTAGAATATATTCCATATTATCTATTGGTTTGTTATTATTATCGTCATCATGTATTATATGACGCGGGGGTACTAACACTAGTATTTTAAGTATCACTACCCTGTTATCTCAAACCGTTATTATTTAAAAATATCTTTTATTATTATCACCTACGCCAATATTTGTCTTTTTATTACATACACATATTATTTTATTACACCTATATTTATCACACCACACCAGTATATTATATTGCGTGGCCAACAATTTCATACCTGTTGAGACTTGGTACGCGCATCAGTTGGGTTGCCCGTGTTTCCGTGTCTACTACAGACTTTTCTTTTATCATATATTTATTGTTTACTCCAAGAATGCATTGAATGTCTACGATAGCTGACGACGACAACGAAACGCTAGTTTCAACCTCATACAGTGGCTGCATCCGAATTGCATGCCAAAAAAAAAAAATGTCCAAATTGCATGCCGTCTCTTGTAGGGGTTTGTCCGAATTGCGTGCCATCTCTTGGAGGGGTCTGTCCGAATTGCATGCCATCTCTTAGAGGGCTTTGTCCGGATTGCATGCCGTACACCACACGTTTATTTACTATGCACTTAAACAACTTAAACTTTTTTTTGGACAAAAAATGCATGTAATGTAGTGTATTGTGGTCTCGGTATGTTTCACAGACATACATATATCGTATCGGTCACTTAAGTGTTTGTAGCTGTCAAATGTTCAATATTGATCTGAAATAATATTAAGATAAGAAAGGTATAGAGCTACGCCACTACGACCATAAAATATAATAGTAATAATAATAATTTATATATATAATTTAGATCAAAAGAAGATATCACCTGTGTGTTTTTCTGTGTCTTATAATATTAGTACGTCTTGGAACGTTAACGAAGTGTGTTAACTGTAGTGTGATCATGGAACATATGTTGAGTGAAAAAAACAAAAAACTTTATGTAATTGATGATTTTAAATTTTATTTTCAAAAGTTATTGTGCAATGATATTGAAAGGTGGGCTTGTTGTAAACGTTCGTGTACGTCTTACATAAAATTATCGTATATAAACAGTGAATATAAAGTTATATTCCGCAAGATAGATCATAATCACAATAAAGATGACGAGCAAAAATTAAATAGACAACGGGTATGTAATAATTTAAAACGTAAGGCTGTAGATGATCCTTTTGAAAAACCAAGTAAAATACTGGATCGTGAGCTATTAAAGGGAGATATTAGTACATGGACGACAAATGACACTACAAGAGTTCGAAAAAATTTACATTATGCCCGATCAAGCATTTATCCTAAACTGCCAGAAACTTTGATTGATTTACATACAGCTTTAGATAATTTAAACATCAAAACTAATAGAGACGAAGATTTTTTATTTATTAATAATCATGAAATAATATTGTAGCTTTTACATCACACGCAAATTTAAAATATTTAAGTGAGTGCGAAATATTATTTGTTGACGGTACATTTAAAAGTTGCCCTAAGATGTTTTATCAGTTATTCACAATTCACGGAGTTAAAAATCACAACTATACGCCACTAATTTTTTTTTTATTAACGGGAAAAACAAAACAAATTTATGAAGATGCTTTGACTAATTTATTACTGAAGATGAACGATTTAAACTTAAATTTATCACCAAAAATAATTTACGCTGACTTTGAACTAGCTATTCATTCTGCACTTCTAGTTGTTTTTCCAAATACAATAAGAAAAGGATGTCGTTTCCACCTAGGACAGAGCATATGGAGAAAAATTCAATCAGTAGGTTTATGTACAAATTTAAAAAAAAAACAGAAATCGGATTATTTTTAAAATTATTTTTTGGACTGTCATTTTTAAATCCAAATGATGTAGACGACTGTTTTACGAACGAAATCATGGCAATTCAACCCAACGATGATCGTATACATGCATTTTGTGACTACTTCTTAGAAACGTATGTGATGGCTGACAGTTTATTTCCACCAACTATTTGGGCTGAATTTTCTAATTCTACAATGCGTACAACTAATGTTTGTGAATCATTCCATTCCAAGCTGAATAGCATGTTTTACTCCCCAAGTCCTAATATTTTTCAATTAGTTGATGTCTTAAAGCAAGTACAATGTGATATATATGTAAAATTGCGTAGTTCAAATTTAAGTAATAGACGCCGGGAAATATTAGAAAAAGAAAAAAGTATAAGTTTAGTGATGACGGAATTTCAAAATAATGAAATTAATAGACTTTTATATGTAGAAAAGTTGGCATACATGTCATTGCCGACAACAAAATAAACAAAACTAAATTTTTAATATACTATGACTATATACTATTATTTTGTTTATTTAAATTGTAATATTATGTGCCCGAAATGTCAAAAAAAACCACCAAATTTAAAAATAATATTATTTAAAATACACTAACTTGATTACCCTAAACTACAAGAGTTTTATTTAACTAATGGCCTTTGTTGTCGATGAAAAAAAAATAGTTTTATTTTATGATTCTTATTCACAGTGTCACCTTCTACAATATTTATATGTTTTATTGTAATGTAACAAAATCACGATCCTCCAGTTGAAGAGTAAGTTATTTATTCGGATATACCCCTCTAAGAGATGGCATGCAATTCGGACAGACCCCTCTAAGAGACGGCATGCAATTCGGACAGACCCCTCCAAGAGACGGCATGCAATTCGGACGACCCGATTTATATTTATTTTTTTGGCATGCAATTCGGATGCACCGCATACAGTAACCCCTCCCCCCCCTTCACCACACAAGAACAAATTTTTTTTTTATTATAGTTATTAAAAAATACAATTTATTAGAAAATTATTTATTTTATAACTATATTAATATATTATACAATATACAATTTAAGTATTTATGATATTTTTAGGTAGCTTGAATAATTTTACAAAACTAGATCCAATTTTTTTGGTCTTTTAGCAATATCATCTAATACATCTTCAGGACTAACTTTATGGACCGCCAACATACTTAACCCATTTAACCTATCCTAAAAATGATTTAAATAATTAATTGTCAGTATTATTAATTTGAAATATAAATCAAATTTTAAGAGCTACTTACTTCAGTCATAGTATTCCGTAGGTATGTTTTAACTCTTTTTAGAGCTGAAAACATACGTTCAGGAGTAGTGGTAGATACGGGTAATGTACACAATATTTTTAATAATAAATAAATGTTAGGGTATATCTCTTTGTTGCAATCTGTAAGTGCATCAATCCCAGTTTTAGGTATACAGCTAGTTCTCCTGAGTTTTGTTCGCCAAAGTCTTAACTCTGTTAATGAATTATTTTTGTCTACCTGAGGAGAATAAAACTCAACTAACTGCGTAAAATGTAATTGATAATCTTCTGTGAAATGCTCATTACTTGAAAACAAACATCCAAAACCTGATAAAAAAATATTATTAGTAAATTTACAATTTCAAAAATATTTTAGAATTTTTACCATTAAATACTTTGGGATGTGATAAAAATCGCTCAGTTAATTGACTTATAAAAAAATCAATGTATGGAATAAACACAGTTATTTTAAAATAATCATTTACACTTATGGTTTGATCAATTAATGGGTTAGCTCGATTGGTTTGTCTTTTCCCCAATCTTTTATATTTTAACTCTACCTCTACCTTATCAGCCATTTTCTATAAAAAACGATTAGAAAATAAAACACATAGTAGATACCATAAACATTAAACAAATGCGCTGTATATTTACCTTTGCTTTTGAAAATATGTTATTAAATTCATCATCACAATTATTTCTAATTGTCTTCAATTCATCAACAGTGTCTTGTGCTAAATTGATAGCTTCCTTTAAATCAATATTTATTTTTTGCCATTGTTTACATAAGGGTAATCCAAATGAAAACATAAGCTAAAAAAATTATGAAAAATAAAATTAATTTAAAGCTTATGTTATTATAAAGTTAGGTACCAAGGTTAAACTACCAAAATAATGTCTCATTTTAAATACTTATAAATAAAATATTTTTTTTTTTACCTGAACAATATTAACAGAAATAATGAATTCTGAGTCAAATGATTTTAAAAGTAATGTTGCATCTGTAGCTGAAGAATCATTCCATTCAGTTATACACTCTAAAGCGTTTATTACAAATTCAAAAAGTTCAATAAAATCATGAACAGAATCATACCTCTGTACCCAGCGCGTTGCACATAACCTTTTAAGTGTCTTAACTTTTTGATCAGTATTGCTATTTTCAATAGCTGACAAAAGTACTGCATTTCGTTTCGGAGTATTGAAAAATACATATAATTTTTCAATAATTCCTAAGCAGTTTCTAACTGGCTTAATATTACTAGCAGTTGAAACTGCTAAATTTAGAGAGTGGGCTGCACAATGCACATAAAGTGCTTTAGGGTATTTGGATCTTATATGTGCTTGTACACCATGAAATTGACCAGACATGTTACTTGCTCCGTCATAACCCTGCCCATACAAAAAATCACAATCTATTCCACAACTTATTTAACCTATATATAAAATTGTAAAACAGTAACATTTTAGTAAATTAGAACATTAAGTAGGTAATAGGTATACTATGAACTCAAATCCCAAATACAATTTACCATTCAAAATAGAATCTGCCAAGTTTTTTCCAGATAAGCTATGCACTTGAATGAACTTAAGAAAGCTTTCATTAACATTGTTTTCTTTATCAATATACCTAACACACAGAGCAAGCTGTTCAGTCACAGATATATCTGTGGTTTCATCAGCTAAAACCGAGAAGCACTGAGAGTCATTAACTTTTTTTACGATGGTTTGTAATATTATATTTCCACAAGATGAAATAATTTCGTTTTGTATTTGTGGTGTAATATATTTATTACGACCAGGTGTTTGAAGTATGCTGGTTAACTGTTCATCACCGTTACTTCTATACAACAAAATTGACCTGAAGTTTCCCTGATTAGATGTGTCATGAGCTGTAATACAATTTAAAAATAAAAATAAAATTAACATATTCAAACTGAAACATACAGGGTTATTAATATTATTAATAATCTTAGATAAAATTTACTAACTAAAAATATTGCCAGCATCCCTATGACCTCGTAAGGCAATTTCCTGGCGGCCACATAAAATAATACATTCAATTATGGGAATAAGACGTTTTCTATTTTCTTTGATTTGCTCTACTCAAATTTAGACATTTACAAATATAATTAATTATCTATACATCATCAATTATCATCAATTAAATGATATGACATACCTACTAGAATCCAATCGGTTTATTATTGTTGGTTCAAGTTTGGAGTACACCTTTAAAAAATGATCTGCATCCAGAGTAGAGGATGTATGGTAGATCATTTCTGAATGTTCACGAAAGGCCTAAATGTAATGCATATTTTATTTTTACGACAAGTATAAATGAAATAAGATAATAACCTGTTTTGCCTTTTTCCATGCATCAAAAGGTGTTTTCACAAAATTTCCTAAAAGTTGCCTATTTTTTCCACCAACTTTTACAAAAATCGTGCAATACTTGCAAAATGCTCCACCTTTCGCTTCTGAGTAAGCTAACCAATTAAATTCCAAAAGCCATTTAAATTGAAATCGCAGCTTACGCTTTTCATTTATAAACAATAGCTTTTTTATTAGTTATAAAATTATATTTATTTACATTACTAGAAATTATTTTTTTTAGGTACAGCGGCAATGAATTAAAATTTGTTGGACCTAAATAGTCCACAAACTTTTTCCCAAAACTCTTATTAGTGTAGTTAACTTGCATGTCATATGACCTATTTTCCCTTTTATTATTTTTATGGAAACCAAAGTTATCAATTTGGAACATAATAGAGAACTGCTTGTATAAATATCTGACCGGCAGAGCTTTAAAAACTTTATAATTAGTAGTAGACGAACCATATAATTCCTTTTTATTCAAACAAATTCTTATGGCGAGATTCTGTTGAATCTCAAGAGGCCTGATTGCATTGTCAGTACAACCACCCCAAACTATTAAACCATACTCGAAGATTGATTTGTATAGTGAATTATATACAATACGCAAAATTTCTGTTGGTAAAAGTTTGTTCAACTTAAATAGTTTGGAAATAATAGATCTTAACCTCATAACTAAATATTCGACATGCAATTTCCAACGGAGATTACAATCAATAATTAGACCTAAATATTTCACTCGAGTGACCCTTATTAATTTTTGGCAGTTGCATGAGTTTAAATTTAAATCGCTAGTATCACAAGAATGGATATAAATGTCATTGAACGGAATAGCTGAGTTATAAATTGAAAAGGCAACAAATACACTTTTATTTATATTCAAAGTGAGTTTGATATTATTCAATTCTTTAAATATGTTATTTACTCCTATTGTTGTTTTGTGATGAACATTGTCCCAAGTGTTGCTGGAGAATAAAAGGCAGGTGTCATCAGCATAAGTGGTAATTAGACCATCAATACTTATGTTACAAATGTTGTTTATATATAGGATGAACAAAACTGGACCTAAAACACTACCCTGGGGCACTCCGTATTTGATAACTCCCTCATTGCTTAAGACGCCATTAATCGATACCACTTGCTTTCTATTCATTAAATAATTTTCGAACCACATAAGGCTATCTTTTGTTATTCCGAAACTAGGTAAGATTTTTAAAAGTTCTGCATGATTTACTGTGTCGAAAGCTTTTGCCAAATCTAAGAAGACTGCTATTATTTTTTTATTTTGGTCCAGCTCCTTGTATAAAAATTTTATCGTAGTATATAGAGCTCCAGTCGTGCTTTTACCAGGACGAAAACCAAATTGATTTATGGATAATAGTTAATTCTTTTCTAAGAATGTTATTAGTCTGGTTTTTATAATTTTTTCAAAAATTTTTGAGAAATTACAGAGCATAGATATAGGTCTATAGTTGCTAATATTCTCTTTATTTCCAGTTTTATATAAAGGTTTCACGATTGCAATTTTAAATTTATCCGGGAAAATACCTTGTTTTAAGCATAAATTTAGTATAAATATGAGTGGCTCTACTATGTAAGGCGCAATATGTTTTACAAGCTTGACCGATAATTTATCAAATCCAGCTGCAGTTTTATCTTTAAAATTATTTATTATATTAAGGACCTCTGTTCTTTCTATAATTTTTAAGAAATCTTCATTAAAAGAAACATTTTGAGAATTTGAAATATTTTCATTAATGTTATGCGTATTATTTTTGAATTTAGTAGCTAAGTCTTCCCCAATACCTAAGAAAAAAGAGTTGAAAATATTAGCTGCATTTAAAGGGTCTACTTGGGTGTTAATTATTTGACCATTGCTTTCAATATTATTCTTGAAAATTTCATTACTTATGTTAATACTATTTTTTGTTAAATTATTAATTAATTTCCATGTAAGTTTTGGGTTAGTACTTATATTAGAAAATTCCGATTTGTAGAAACTTATCTTTCTGGATCTTAGTAATGTAGTAAAATGATTTCGATATTTAATGTACGAGTAATACTGACATAATTTTGTATTGTTAGGATGTTTACTAACCATTTTGGAAAGGTCGTTTTTACGACGTGCTGAAGTTAAGAGTCCTTTAGTCATCCATTCTTTAATAATTTTGTTTTTTGAATTTAACTTTACTACAAAACTGGATTTATCAATAGAAGTGTTTAATTTTGTATAGAATTTATCAATTAATTCATTTACATTAGTTGAATTATTAAGGAAAGACCAATTTTCTTGTTTTAGGAGCGTACATAAGAGGTTGTAATTAACATTTAATTAATAATTGTGTTTTCATACTTAAGCCTGCTTGATATTGGCACTGCCGTAAAAATAGAAAAATGGTCTGTAATAAACGTCTGAATAACTCCTGCTACAATTTCATTTGAATTTATATTATTTGTTTTGATGAAGATATGATCCAAACACGAATTCATGCCTGTCAGTGGTATTCTAGTGTATATATTTACAAATGATTTGTAACCGTATTCGGCCAACATATCAAGATAATCATTATTAGTGTTTCCTAGAATATCAATGTTTCATATCACCTATTAAGAACGAATAACCTTTATCGGAGTTTTCATTATCAAAAATATCACGTAAATTGGTAATGAAGTCATTAATGTTACCCGCTGGTGACCTATAGACACAGTATAGTATTAAAGGTGTATTATTTGTACATAAAGACAATTTAATGATATTGCTTTCAAAATAACCGAACTCAACTAAATTAACCGATAAGCTACACTTAACGAAAATGATCACACCGTCATTTTGATTGCGTTTAGTGGTTGAAAAATAAGTAGTATAATTAGGTATCGTATACTCGCAGTCCTCTACATTATGCCATGTTTCGGTTAGAATAAGAATGTCTATTTTTTTATAACTTATATCATTCTCTAAGTATAATAAGAGTTCATCGAAATTTGCATTGACGCTGCGTATGTTAGTACACATTACATTAAAGGAATCTGCTTTTATGTTAGTATTAAAATTAAAATTATTCAAGATATCAGTTAAGGATTAATTGTCCTACAGGCTACTACATAGAACGAATATGGTATAGTAATATAAAATGCCTATTCAGCGTCTACTGTACTACAGTGTAAATAATTTGCTTATAATCTACATAATACAGGGTGTGTTGTTTACATTCAACAATATCAATATATATTATGTATTTACTTTGTATTACCCAATGTATTTCTGTCGAACTAATTATAGGAAATTATTTACATTTCAAACAAAACAATAAAACTGAATTAGGTATAAAATAATATAAAACAATTATATCATATAATATTTTAATGTTTCTAAATATTGTTAAGTATATAACTTACCTAGATCTCCGTAGTCTTGCCGAACGACGTTGGTTATTAGTAGGCTTAGGGACTTCTAGCATTTACATACTTTTTTTAATTATTGTTGAATATATATCAGAGAGCGGAATAAATTCGTTTCTCGTTGCCATGGTATCAGATCTAAAAGTTGAATGTGCATATTTTTGCATATGTGATAGATTTTGCAGGAGAGTGCATATTTTAAAATGCTTATGCTTATTTTGACAAAATTTTCAAATTTCAAATTAAAAACTATATATTATATATTATTGCATACATATTTCAACCGATCGAAAAAAAATGTCATATCCAAAAAACCTCTCATATCTCGTTATAATTTTTGTGTAAGTATAAACTATAAATAATACTATAAACCCGTATAGATCGTAAAACCCTCTGGATATCGATAAAGATAATAGTCGATATAGAATAATAAATTGTTTAGTGTTCAGTTCAGTCGATTATTATCCATCGTTGTTTTTGCGTCTCGCCGTCTCGCAACCACGCAACGTCGTATCATACGTAAAACGTAATGCGAGTATATTTAGTAACATTGTATAATGCCTAAAGTACAACAGTCTACGAGTAGCCGACTACAAAGTTTTGTTTCGGAGTTTAAAGATACATTTACATCCGATGGACACGTTTTATTTTGTGTACTATGTGAAAAAAGTGGGAAGTGATAAACGATTCAATGTAGTCCAACACCTAAAAACTGAAAAGCATTGTGGAGCAGTAAAACGGAATGAAAATAAAAAAAATAAGGTAACACAACAATTAGTTTCAAACTCAGACTTGGGTAACAAGAATTCTTTCAACAAAGATTTGTGTAAAGCTTTGCTTTTATCAAATATTCCATTAAATAAATTATCAAACAACGAGTTCAAAAGCTTTTTCGAAAAATATACAAATGAAAACATACCTAGTGAAACCACTTTACGTAAAGGGTACGTAGACAACATTTATCAAGAAACTCTGTTGAAAATTAGGAACTATGTTGACAAAAAAAAAAATTGGGTATCTGTTGACGAGACTACGAATGTCACCGGACGTTTTGTGGCAAATGTTGTAATATTAACACTGGAAATTGATAGGGCAGTGGAAATTTTTTTATTGCATTCTGAAGAATTAGAGAAAACTTTTCAACTATATTTAAGTTATTTGACAAAGCTCTGGGAATATTATGGCCCGATGGAGTTCAGTATGAAAATGTTTTATTATTTCTAAGTGCTGCCCCGTACATGGTGAAGGCGGGTAAATGTATAAATACCCTTTACTCTAAATGCATACATTTAACTTGCCTCGCTTATGCATTTCATAGAATTGCCGAAAAAATTCGTGGCGAATTTTCAGATGTTGATAAAGTAGAAGCCTCAGTTAAAAGAGTGTTTCGAAAATCACCTGTACGTATTAAAACATTTTTAAATATAACAAACAATGAGATTCCGTTGCCACCAGAACCCATGTTAACATTATGGGGGACTTGGATAAATGCCGCCTTGTATTATTGTGAACATTTTTCAAAAATTCATTCAGTTATACAAACATTTGACGATGATGATACAGCATCAATTGATACCGCTAAAAAGTATTTGAAAAAAAGTAATCTTCTATGTCAACTAACATCTATCAAAGCAAATTTTGAATTTTTGCCTTGAGCGATAACATTTTTAGAAAAAAGAGGTACTAAGCTGTCGGATTCATTAAAAATAATTGAAGATACAAGAAATAAAATCAGTCACTTGAAATGTACAAAGGTTATACCAATTGTAAATAAAATGAATGATGTTTTAGATAAAAATTCTGGCTATAATATTGTGTTGAAAATTTATAAAATATTAAGTGGTGAAGTGGAAAATTTGGAAGGTTTGCCTGAAGATATCTGTGGTTGGGAGCCAAAAGCTGATATGTGAAAAAATTCAATTTTCAGGTTTTAAATGATATGTGTAGTAGATGATGAATATTTTTTTGTGTCAAAATATGATATCTGTAGCTCTATTATTAAAATGAGATTTATTTAATATTATTTAAGACATATCTTATCCGTGGTTTTCTTCGTCATCACTCCAGTCACTGTCATCTGGTAATATTGTCATAATTATTGGTTCCATCATGGTGTCCCTCATTATTTCTTTTTTATTGTCCTCATCCTGAATTTCTTCTGCATGACGAACGCATTTCTTCCAGTCGTCTATTGTGACTGCATCTAATGCCTCGTGTGTTAACCGCTCAATATCAACCATTTTGAAAGTATTGTTGAATTTCGCTACTTGGCCCTTAACTTGAGCCCAAATCAACTCAATTGGGTTATACTTACAGTGGTATGGTGGCAGACGGATTACCTCATGACCCATTTCAATTGCAATGTCATCCAGCTCGTACTTTCTTTCGCGCGGCAATAGGTTTTTAACTTTCTGCCGAAGTTCAGGCAATGTTTCCAATGGATGGAACTCGATATTTTTTTCTTTTAACCATTGTTGTACTTCGGCTTTTCTCCAATTACTTTTAGGATATTTGTCTCTGAGGATTGAATGGTAAGGCGCATTATCCATAACTATAACTGATGGCTCTTCTAGATTTTTTAGCAGTTGAATAAACCACTCTTTAAACACTTCACCATTCATCTGATTATGATAATCCGTGGTGTTTCCGGTATTGCTTCGAAATACCAATTTTGACCCTTCTATAAACCCGTAGCGAGCACATCCTGCGTGGCATACGATAAGTCGGCCTCCTTTACCCGTTGGCACCTTCAGACCACCTGAATTATCTTCATTTTGCCAAATGAGGGTGCGTGAATGATTTTGGTTTACCCACGTTTCATCAAGATAAACCACTGGCCGTCTTTATTTTCTCGCAGCGTACAAATTTGTCGTAAAAATTTACACCGAAGTGCGACGATATCATTCCTCTCCATTAAAAACATACGACCATCGTTACATCTTTTGTACGTACATTTTAAATTTTTTAGGAGCCTTTGCATTGATCGAACGCACCCAGTGTAATTTGTTTTTTTTTTTACGACATTCAATATCAATTGAGCCGTTGGGTACTCACTCACCCCTGTCGTAAAATTCGTGGACAGTTCTTCTCACCACATCGGAATCGAAATCATCCAGCTCCGAAACAGTTTTTGAGCGTTTATACCCTTTACGTGGAGAAACAAACGTAGGACCCGCATCTGGTGTTTCTGGATTACTATTATTTTTTCCTTCAACACAAATCCGTCTTACAGTACGATAACCCACACCACAAGCTTCGGCAGTAACAATTTGCGCATTTTTAAAAAAATCAGCAGTTAAATCTGGCTTCTTCGATAATTGTTTTAAAAATAAATGCACACTATAAACAATTTTTTTACTCTGACTGTGAGTATCTGAATCAGAAAACGACATTTTTAAATGGATTACACGGTAACGCAGGAGAAAAACGGTGTAAAAAATAGTTGTTTACGAGCGCACAGTAAACAACATACAAAACGATATAACACGTGTTTGTATTATGTGCATGACTGTATCCCCTACCACAGTACATTCTGCAGCTGCCCTCCAGGCATTCCAGAAGATCCGCTAAGGGTGTACAAAAAAAACCAGTCTATTATAATGTATGGAATATATGTATGGAATACACATTATACCATAGACATATTAACTAATGGACCGCGCATTCCACCCCCCCCCTGCCTATGTATTCTTCACTCATCATAGTATGAGAGAGACAGCAATACATCTTGGAAAAAATCATGGAATAATATATTACACAAATTTATATTCCATGAATGTTATCTTAATATATTATAATCTATGATTACGGTATTATTTGATTTGACTGATGTTTGATTTTCATATTTTATTGTGAATTGTATATTTTGTCGTTAAATTCAATTTTAAGTCATAGACATTGACATATTACGTTAGCGTTGATTAAATAGTAAATACTGTAGTCTGTAGTCGAAACTGTTCCAAATATGGTTAACAGTTGTTGTATTAAGACCTGCCCAACTATTGCTGGTCAATGGTTAAAACTACACAGGTAAAAACTACTATATTATTTTTTAAAATTACCTTGTCTTTTAATATTATTATTTATTGTTGGAAAGGTTCCCTAAAGATCTTGATCTTCAATCTAAATGGTTGGAGTTTATTCAGTCAATTGACAAATTTTTTGAATTGAAGCCTTCAAATTTAGTTTGTGAAAGTCACTTTTGTGAAAAGGATTATACAATACCGATTACCAGTATGAATAATCAAAAAAAACTAAAAAAGAATGCAGTCCCTAGTATTATTGGTATAATGTGTATAAGTAAGTTCAAATATAGAATTATAATAATTATTTATCAATGTTAACCGTACAACTTGCCCTTATATAGGTTCTCGGCGCTCATTAATGTTTGAAAATATGGATACAATAAATGATGAAATGGAAGTAGAAGTTGAGCCATTATCTTCAGAAATTAGTTTAGACACAGTGTGTTATAATGAATTGGAAGAAGAAGTGGTGCCATTACCGTTAGTTGAAGAAATTATTGTGGACACAAAGATTAATGATGAATTTGATGATGAAACTATTGTAGTTTCTAAACCATTGACAACGCCTCCTTCGCAATTTACCCATTTTTCTCAAAGGTATTTTCACTGTACAGTTATATAAAAACTAAAATCTACCATATTTAAACTATTCATAGGTACTAAAAAAAAAAATTATGATTCTTATATATTTTAGGAAACGGAAAGTATATGTTGGAGACTTTGAATCCCCTAGTGACATAGAAACTCCCAACAGCCGCTTGAAGTATTGGCATGCTTCACAGTCTGTCATCTTAGAACAGAAAAAGAAGCTTAAAAAATTGACAAAAGATAATGAACACCTGCGCAACAAAATAAAAAACTTATCAAGCCTTGTTGAACACCTGAATGAAGAAAAAAAACTTATTTCAGAAAACTGTTACACTGTTTTAAAGGTAAACTAGTTAAAAAGTTAAAGTTAAGTTAAAAAGTTAATTTTATTTTATACGTAAATATCACTATATCAGTATAAAATAAAAATAATCCAATACAAAAACACAAACATTTCTGTTCTTTTTTTTGATAACATAATTTTGTGTATATTAATATATTTTAATAATTTGTAAATTATATATTATGCGAGTAGCAACTATAAATGTTTTTAATAAAATTCATAATTATAAATTACAAATTGACAATTGTTGTTTTAATGTTATATATTTGTTAGCAATGATTTATGTTTTTGATAATTTTTATAGGAAAGTATACCACCTCTTCAAAGTGAAATCATTATGAAACATTTACATATGTCAACAGGAAATAGTATATCACCAGAATTAAGAACATTTGGGCTAACTTTACATTTTTATTCTCCAGCTGCATACAGCTATGTTAGAGAGATTTTTAATAAAACCTTACCTCATCCAAGTACTATCAGAAAATGGTATTCTACTATTGACGGGTCTCCTGGGTTTAGTGTTGAATGTTTGAATGCTGTACAACTTAAGGTTGAAGAAATGGGAGAAAAAAATAAAAAACTTTTTTGCGGTTTGATCATGGATGAAATGTCTATTAGAGAAGATATTCATTTTAATGGTGACCGCCTTCAAGGGTACATTAATTTTGGACAAGACAAAGTAGATTCTGATAGCCTTCCATTGGCCAGAGAAGCTTTAGTATTTTTATTAGTGGCCTTGAATTCTAATTGGAAAATTCCAGTAGGATACTTCTTAATGAATGGTACAACTGCAGTAGAAAAATCAAATTTAGTCACCACATGTCTTCAAAATTTGAACGATACTGGTGTTATTATTAAATCATTAACATTTGATGGGGCTGCTTCAAATATATCCATGGTAAAAATATTAGGTGCCAATTTACCAACCAAACCATCATTTAAGCATCCAAATACCCAGGAAGACGTACACATATTTTTAGATGCAGCTCACATGTTGAAATTGGTTAGGAACACCCTTGGTGATTGGCGAACACTGTATGACCAAAATGGGAAATCAATTGAATGGGATTATTTCAAAAAATTAGTAGATTTGCAAGAAAAAGGTGGCTTACATTTAGCAACTAAACTTAGATGACGACATATTTGGTACTTTAAAGAAAAAATGAAAGTAAGTTTAGCAGCACAAACATTCAGTGCCAGTGTTGCAGATGCTTTAACATTGTGTAAAAATGAATGTTTTGATGGGTTTCAAAATAGTGATTCGACAATAGAATTTTGTAGGAAAATTAATGACATTTTCGATTTTCTTAATACACGTAATTTTTTGGGGCAGTTACAATATAAATGACCATTGTATGCAAATCTTGAAGAACACATAAATACATTTGTTAAAGATTCTATTTTGTATTTAGAAAGCTTAAAAGGGCAGAATAATATACCAATTTTAGAATCTCAAAGAAAAACTGGCTTTATTGGATTAATTACATGTTTAATTAGTGTAAAACAATTATTTTTAGATGTAGTAAAGTCTGGACAGTTAGATTTCATTTTAACTTACAAATTATCTCAAGATCATATTGAAATATTATTCTCTTCAATAAGGTCCAGAGGAGGGTTTAATAATAATCCTTCAGCTGCGCAGTTTGAAGCCGCATATAAAAGGTTACTAGTACACACCAATTTGACTGTCTCAAAGGGAGCAAATTGTTCACCCCAGGACACAACTAGCATTCTAAGTGTCACTAGTACCAAAAAAAAACCTGAAGAAAATTTTTTAGATATTTTATGTGTAGAAGAAATGCCAAACTTAATAGATGATGAAAATTTGCAAGAAATACCTCATTATAAAACCTTTGCTATTGAGCATATATCTGGTTTTATTGTGAAAAAAATATTATGTGTATTAAAATGTGATCTAT
Organism: Neotoxoptera formosana; assembly: GCA_022818045.1. NCBI lineage: Eukaryota > Metazoa > Arthropoda > Insecta > Hemiptera > Aphididae > Neotoxoptera > Neotoxoptera formosana. Next base: position 95,760,190 of record CM040630.1, read on the forward strand.
GTGCAGCAGAATTAACGGATAAACATAGCAGACACGAATTAATTGATATTAAAAATCGTGGTGGCTTAACTAAGCCATCAATTGACGTTGTTAATTTATGTGAAATTGCAGAAAAAAATTTTATTTTATGGATAACACAGGCCATCAAAAATCAAAAAAATGTTATTCAATTTTTAATCATAAAATGTATGTCGAGTATAAATATTAACCTATACTTTATAAATTTAAACAAACACATTTATTCCCAATCACCAATTAATAACCATTTACTACAAATAATTAAATTAATATTAAAATATTATAATACTATTAGGTTACATCACTATAATAAGGAATTGGTTGGATCAAAAATGAGGATCCGATCAAAATTGATAAAACTTATAACTTTTAAAAATCAATAAGGAACTTGTTACATGTAATTTTTTTTTTGCAAGTTTTCTAATTTGTTTTTAATACTTGTATTTTGTAAATAAATAATAATAAATTAAATTTAAAATGTAAATATATAATGAATAATGATAAGTAATCAAATATAACAATTTACATTTGGAAAAATAAAATTGTTTTATTTTTTTTTCCATGCACTTCCAACTTATATTTCTATCTCTTTTGCTTGATGTCCACCCCAGACTTCTCTCTCTATGAGCGGTCCATTAGTTAATATGTCTATGCATTATACGCGCGGGCCTGCGGCACTGCGACCGCCGCGCTCCGGGCAGTAGGTGGTATAGATTGAGAACCAATGACTAACAGGTTGGGAAGCCGATACGGGTCGCGGTACAAATCGACCACTTTTCATGTCGCGGACTATAGTTTTTGTATTCTTGTTTCTCGTCTTTTTTTAATTGCTTCTTCCTCTTCTTTTTTCTCGGTTTCTTTTTCTTCTTGAATGTTTCTCCACTGTTCAGAAGTTATGGCATAAGGTACAGGAGGTTTACTATTTTTTTTTGTTAGGGTTGATCATTTCAGCACTTGTTGGCCACGGCATATTATGTTTTAGCCATAAGTCATCTAAACTAGTACTATCCTCCGTATAGCAATTTCCATTGGTTACCTGTAGACCTAGTTCATTTGTCACATTTTTGTCGGTTGAATATGTAACTTGTGTTTCTGGGGTTATATTCAATGGATCAATATAGCTAGAGTTGTATAATATACCATCAATTTCAATTGGAATGTCTAAAATGTTTAAGTTTGATAACGAAATATCGAAATTTGATAGCGTATTCTCGATTAGTTGTTCCACTGGCTCTGTATTACATTCAATCATTCCTATTCTTTCATCACATATATTTAAGTTGTTCTAAATAATTTGGCTCTTTTTCCAAATTATTTTTACCCATGTTTGCTTCTAATAAATAGAGTAAAGTTTTTTTTGTGGTGATAAAATCAGACTTTTTCGGTACCCAAGAAGAAGATGCTACTGGTTGTTCATTGATATTTAAGCTATCGTGTTCACTATTATTACTGCAGACCTCTTTAAAACGATTAGAAATGCATTTGTTGTAATTTACGGCATCAGGATTGAATGGGTATAGACCACAAACACGAAAACCATTTATAATAGATTCAATAGTAATATTATCAAATGCTTTTTTAAATAGTGTTCCGAAATTAGATTTAGTTATAATTTTCGCGTGTTTATTAAAGCGTGTTCATCGTTATCTTTTTTATTTTCACGAACAACATTTTTCCAAAATGATTTTAATGGCTTGAATATTGATACATCACATGGTTGAAGAATGTGTGTGGCATTTGGTGGTAGACAAAAAATGTGTATTTCTTTTTTAACACAATACTCAGATAGTTCTAGACTAAGGTGACTTTTATGCCCGTCAAGAAAAAGTAACACAGGAAATTTAACTTGTCTTTGAACCAGATTATGATAGAGAGAATTAGCAATATATTCGAAAAATGCAGGTGAAACCATTCAACCGCTATCAGAACGACCTATGACATAGTTTTCGGGTAATGTACTTGCAATTAATTTTGGTATCCTTTTATAGGGGAACATTATCATTGGTGGAAATTTATAGCCATCTGCGGAAAAAGTGCATAATACTGTTATACATTCTTTTTCTGAACCTCCACATATTTCGTAAAAATCTGTCATTTTTTTAGGACAGAGAAGTTTACCACTAACAGGACATGTTTGCATGCCTGTTTCGTCACAATTGATAATTCTAGCAGGGTCATCAAATATATCCGTACAATTGTGTTCAGTTATAAACTTTTGGACCTCACAAAACCATTCCCTTATCTTTTCTTCAGTGACTGCAGCACGAGCTTTCGATATAATTTCGGTATTTCGTTTGGTTATTTCACTATGTCTTTTCAAAAACAGCTCAAACCATTTAGAGCCAGGACGATTATTTGTAAAGGGATTAGGTCTTTTACATGCATTTAAAACAAGTTGAACAGAATCCTTTACTTCCTCTGGATGAACCGGAAATCCAACTTTAGCAGTGCTAACTATCCAGTTTACTATTCTAGTCTCTTCTTCACAAGTTAAAACGGTTTTTGGCCCTAATTGACGACTTAAAGGTTCTTTTTTATTTATTTTGTTACTCAGGGTACTCTTGGGAATATTATACAATTGAGATGCTTTATTTAAAGACAAATCTTTACTATTTACTGCATTTATAGCTACCAACAAATCATTTTCAGTGTAATTAAATCTGCAATATTTTTTTTTGCTACTGGATCCATTTTAAGCTAACCTTTAGGTATATCTGCCTACAAATTAAAAAAAAGAGACAAAATTTAAAAATGATTATTTATATATAATAATATATATATATATATAAATAGCTACCTAATTAAAATTATTAATTACCAATAAATAATTATTCATAAATTATAAATTTTAAGCAGGCGTGTTCATTCATTGGAAAACGTAATCGTAATGATATTCCTATTTCCTATGAATGAACACCCTGTTCAATCACTGGCTAATCATCATATACAATTCTTTGTGCAAACACGCAAAAAAACAGTCAAAAATAGTTAAATCATTAATTTGAATGCAAATTCAAACTCTACGGATACAATACTACAAAATGGTATACTATTTCTTACCTTTAGTACCTATACAATTAACGGTAAATAATTACGTTTATTTGATAACAAGTTTCGATAATCCTTATAAGAAACGCTGATATGTGAAAGTGATAAAAATTGGAGGAAAAAAAAGTAATATCATTATTTCCCAAGGATTATTGCCAAAGTCAGTCGTACAGTGTTGCCATCTTTGAATATTTATTTATATATTTAAATTATCGGTTTATATTAAATCACTATGTACACTTAGTTATAACAAATAATTGCACAAAGTGTTCATTCATTGGTATTGTTCATTCACTGGTGAAATTACCCTACTGTAATATGTTTACTTAATTTTTAGTTGATTTGAATAGCACAGAAAATCCATCTTCTTCTTTTGCTCCAGTTGAAAAAGGTAATACCATATACCCATTTTGTTTCATAAATGTCTTATATTGTGATATAACCTGTGGCCTGTATGGCTGTATATTAACATATTAGTTAGTAGTAACTTAGTACCTGTCTATTATCTAGTATGTGTAAATGTAAACATTTGTGTTAAATGTTGTAATTAAATATTTTGTGTATAACTTAAAAAAATTGTGTTGCTCTGTAAGTTATTATAATAAATAAATTATAACTTATAAGGTATCTATTATTTAATCAGTCAAATTGCAAAACATACATTTTTTTTGTAAGTTATTTTGACCCTTGTGTTTTAATATGACTTTAATCTTGCATATGAACGTTTAACAAAGTTTAAAAGTGATAATAATGTTCAACTTTTTATACATTTATCATGATGCATTTCAAATTTAAATATCATTACCTAACATGTACATATTAAATTTTATCAAAATGAAATCAAGGTAAACATTTTATAAGTACCTACCTACCTAGTACAGTAGTACCTACCTATTTGTGTTGCTGTCTTTTATTTAGCATGGTATATTTGACAAGGACGTTGCATGATTGTATTATATTACATATAAATTAAAAAGTATTTTACTTTTCATCTTTTTCTATTTTAATATAATAATATAGTATTCTGTATCTTTAAATAATTATTAGACTCAGTATGTGACCATTATGATTGTGACCCTGATGATCCAGTGAATATAGATAATACAGCACCAACTTATTGATTAGAGCGAAAACAGAGAATACTTAAAGGGCCAATCCAGCTAAAATTAAAAATGTATCCCAGGACACAATTCGGTCATAGAGCTCGAAGTTTCCAAAGCACTTGGTATGATGATTTCAGCTGGCTAGAATATAGTTTGAAACTTGATAGAGCGTTTTTTTTTGTGTGCCGAATGTTTAATACAACTTCTAGGTTAAATGGTGGACAGATAGATTTAGCTTTTACAAAAAAAGTTTTCAAAATTGGAGGTCTGCTACTACAAAATTTAAAAAACACCAAAATTCAAAAACCCATAATTTCACGATGATAGCATATCGATATTTTTTGAGTTCAAAACCAATTGACGTCACCTTAGATGAATCTAGAGCTCTGGCCATAAGTGAAAGAGAAAAACAGAGTTTACACAATCAAAGCATCCTGCATAGATTGATAGACATAATATTGTGTTTAGCTAAAAAAAATGGCAAACCATTTCGTGGACACTTTGAAAATGATTCCAATGTGTGTAAAGGTTTATTTTTAGATGTTGTGGACATATTGAAAAAATATGATTTAAAGGACTATCCAAGTGAAAATTAAAAAAAAATGTTATTATGAAATATTGTAGAATAAAAACAATTATGAATTTTGGTAAAAATAGTTTTTGATTGCATCGCTCCATTCGGTTCTTGACTTAAAACGTCGTTTTAAAATGAAGCGTGACGTCACAGGTTCCATCGGTCGGCCGCCTGCCTATTTCAATACACACATTTCCTTGACGCCTCGTTAGTCATTTATTTATTTATTAACTTATAAAACTCATAATGAAAAGAGGTTTTCATATTTTAAAAGCTTAGATATTTTCCTACAACCTGATACCAAAATGCTATTGAAATAATAAATATTATTAGAAAACGTTTATTTTATTCATAATTTATACATCTTTTAGTTTCTCCGTATACTTACACAAACAATAACAATACAATTGCAGTTTATGGGTTTTAATAAATACCATTACAGACTTTGTTTCGGCTAAATTCGTTTTATTTTGTTATCTGTAATCAATAATATTGCAATTTATTACATATTAGGTACTTTGTGTCCCATGAATGTACATTCATTATTTCATTATCTTACGTCAAACGCCGTGCGTTTTAAAATGTCTTTAAGAGCATATAGTTTGAGCCAAATGTTGGTGACATTGATAGATTTGATCCAAATTATTCTATATCCTTATGTTTACCGGATGTTTGCAGAAGAACCCAAATAGAAGTAACTCAGTGGTGTAATTGTGAAAATTGTGCTAAACTGTCGAATGATTTTGAATGCATGTGTTGTTCAGAATTAAATAACGTAAAACAATTATTGGATTCAAAAAAATGTGTTACTGTTACTGAAAAAATTATTTTAGATTAAGAAATATTGAATATTACTCGCCAACAGATGATTATGAAAACTAAAAATAAATTGAAAGAAAAGCAATTGAGCTCAATAGTAGTGCTGAATAAAACATGGAGATATATTTGTTATGTTCAGTTTACTCATTGGGTTAATTCATGGACTTCATTGGGAAAAGGTATATTTAAATTTAAATGTATTTATGCAAAAATGTAATTCAACCCCATATTCTAAGAGAACATTATTCCCTTAGTGGCTTAGTTGTATTTAAAATTATATATTATAGCCTATAGTTAGGAAAGTAGTAACATTTTAGTACAATAACTAAGTTTAATTATTTTTAGGAGTACGGGTTGTCATCCCTGCATGTGATATACTGATATAAACAAAATAAGAAATAAGTACCCTGAAAAAGATGGATTGTATGTTGGTTTCAAAACATAAAATACATATTTACCCTCATAATTATGTAGGATAATGTACTATTGTACAATTATATGTGCAATAAATTGTAATTTAACCTTAAAAATAATATATGATTAATGATTAAGTTTATATTATTTTGACAAGTAAATAGAAAATAATTTCATGATTTAAATAAAAAGGTTAAAATCATCAATAATTGTTTGTATAACACTTATTTATTTTTGAAACCTTGAATACTTTTTGAATCTCATTTCATCAACATTTGGCTATGGCATTGAAACTATATTAGTTGGAATTAGAAAATTGACATCTATTGTACTTGTTTCTGTGTTTAAATTATTACCACTTTTTGCATTCATTTTGATATTTTCTATTATAATTTGTCGCCAATTGTTTGATGGATTTTTTAATGTGTAACGGCCGATTGGTTTTGAAAAAACAAACTTATCTCCTACAAGTGTTTTGTTTACATTATAATTGTGATCGATAATGGCAATTATCGAACGTAAATACATTCCATTATACTTACTAGAGGTGTATTCTTTTGGGCATATATTTCAACCGAACGTTATGGTAGGACTCCAAGCCACCGGTATGTACAAAATGTTTTGCATGTTGTAAGTCTATTCAGCAAAACTAATTTTTTTAGTAGTAAAGAAGAGTCACTATTAGGATGTATCCAAAGCTTGTTTTTTAGGTCTTCATCGTTTAACTTTTCGTGTTCACATTTTATTGTTTTTCCATTATCTTCCCATTCGTGCACATTACTAATGTGGTTAAGAACTGAAGTGAATTTTTTAATAAGCAATGATCCGTCACCGTTACAAGTTTGAGAGGATCACCATAAATGGTTATTCATGCTCGTTTTCCATAAATATGAATCTGGATATTTTTTGTCAAGTCCTTTCAATCTTTTCGACAAACTCTTAGAAAAATGCCACACATCAAATTCATGTTCAATTTGAGAATATTTTGTACGTAAAAAATATCGAATACCTCTATGTCGGTCCGTTAGAAATAGTTCAATATCACAATTTTCTTCGTCAATTAATTTATCGATTAACGATTCGCAAGCTTTTCGTTCCAAATCCCCAGAACCCATACCTTATTGGACTAAATTAAAATCAATAATTTTACTGCTGTGCAAGTCCATTACTGAGTAAGTACAATATTTTGCGCAGAAACCTGGGGAATCAAATTGCCCATCACCAGCCAACCAAATTTTTTTTTTCAAAATTTATAATTTCATTTAAATTGTTTTTTCGGTGTTCACGCCACATATCATGTATTACTGGACCTGTATGTAATTTAATAATAGAGTCGTATGTTGTACGTGAAAAAAAAGCTAGATTTATTGATCGACAAAAAACTGACATCTGAGCGAATAAAATTCTCGAAAGTATTAAAGCAGCTCCAATTACAATATTGCCTTCTGGGTGTTTTCACGTTTTTTTTTGAGAAGTCCATTGAACAGTGTGGCCTTCTTCACAAACTGTTGTTACAGACAAAAATGTACCTTGAACATAATGTTTTATAGATATATTTATTGTTAAACATTCTTAACAGTAATTAAACAAACATAAAATATTTTTCCAAAAAATTATGAAACAAGCATCGTTGTCAATGTTTGCAGATTTTGAAATTAAATCATTATCGTCCACACATGACGTACCAATATCATCTTCATCACTGATATCTTCATATAATTCAAGTGACAATTCGTTATTAGGCTTTTGTAAATATTGAGCAACACTTTCACTGCCTAAATCACATTGGACACCAATATCATGAATATTATTTTCATTTTCTTGAATAAAATCTATAGAATTGTAACTTAGGTGAAAAGAATGTTCATGTTGCTTTTCCAAAAAGTTTAGTTCACCTTTAGATTTTTTTACTGGTATTCGATTTTAATGAAATTGACGTGAATTGATTTTCTCTTTTTCTATTCTGTCTTTCACGTCTACTTGTAAATGGAAAGGTAAGAGCAGGGTCATCAGATTTTGTTTCGTAAATTGTAGGAAATACATTAGATTTTAATCTGATCACTACCTTTATGTCTGGCATAAGTTGTTCACGTAATACATCAGACTCATTGAAATCATCACTTTTAAAATGGGACAAACAAATTCTATTATTTTTTCCTGGTTTAAAATGTTTACGTTTACAAAAATTAACCCATACCTTATATCTTTGTGGAGATTTTTCGCGTTTTGGAAATCTATAAAAATGAACGTTCTTATTTACTTCTTTGTGGCTATAACACGCACAACCGAAAACCGAACACAACATTTTTAAAATAAACAATAATAGTTCCAAAAATAAAAACGAAAACGAACTATGTAAAACTTTCTGCTGTCGAATACGTGTCACACTACGAAGTATACCCACGACTGATGATGTCTGATAATGAACGGAAAAATATATTTATAACAATTGTATTAATGTACGGACAATACAACTATACAAGTTTATTATAAAATAATAATAACTAAGATAAGGTGGCAGTCAAAACATTGGAAAGTGATGGATATTATTCAACACGATCGGCTGATGAAATATTTGTAAAATACTAATAAACGAAAAAATATATAAATAATGGATAAATTAAAAATGCTTTCTATCTTAAATAGTTTAATATTTATTATGTCAATAGGATGTTGATATCAGGCTGTAAGAATATATCTATGCTTTTGTAATACGAAAAGCATTTTTAATTTTTAGTTTATTAAGTTATATATAAATAAATGAATAAAGACGTGTCAAAGAAATGCGTGTATTGAAATAGGCGGTCGGCCGACCGATGGAACCTGTGACGTAATGCGTCATTTTAAAAATACGATAAATAACGATCGAATGGATTGACGGATAATATTTTTAACGATACCCAATTTTTAATTATAACAAATACTAACGATTTAGCTGGGGATTTAGCTTTTGTCTATTTTTTCATTGGATATTCCTTTAACATAACAAACGCATTTAGAAAAAGGGCCACAAAATGCCAAGTATATAAGCAATCATATACAAAATGATTTATTGGCTTCTATTAATAACGTAATGAAACGTAGTATTGAAAAAAAAGTAAGTAACCGTCTTATTACGATAATGTATGCCAAAATATTTTTTTGTATGATTATATTTTAATTGTTTATGAACAGCTATATATTTAGGTATTCAATTTTATATCGTTGTAATTTAAAAATATTATTTGTGGGTACTTGAAACTTTTAAAGTATACATATTACCTATTATATTTTATACACACAATGACATTTTCAAATGCAATGTTTTCGGCAACAAATGTATTCAACCTACTGCAGTATTATCAACCAGGGTTATTTATAACTCAGATTAAACATAGCCAAGAAAAATTCTAGTATATTGTTTATGAATTCCAATTATTTTTATTGTCAAAGATTTGTCTAAGCTAAGAAATATTTTAAAAAAACTTACTGTTGAAACCGAAATAACGTTTAATGTCAAATATTCGACAGACAGATATTACGGCAATTAAACGTTATCTTATTATTATTATCATTATCTGTATCTTCTCACGGTCGGGTACTCGGGTCAGGAATATATTAAAACCACCGAACAGGTACAACGTTCAATCGTTTATTGCTATATCGTTTATCTCAATAAGGACTGCTCAGTTGTACTACTAGCGCTATGGGTGGACAACGCACGAAGTTCTGTTATGATACAATATTACATGAAGGTTTACGAATTTGTATTTTTTATTCATCAATACAATTATTCCCCATATTTGTAGTATATAAAACCAATACAATTATGAAATAATAAACAATAGTGTATTATGCAATTTCAAAATCTTAATACATGGTAATTGGTTAATATCATAGACCTACAAACAGTATACACTAGGTCTATGGTTAATATAGTGGTCAACCTAGGTAGAAATGACATTACCACATACGGTAAATTTAGTAATTATGTATATTAATATACACTGTGTGAGTAATATAATTAATACAAACAACATTTTTAAAATAATTCTTATCACAAACATGAAACAAAAAGCTCTTTTAACTCTTAAAAATTAGTAGTTGCCTTTTATGTTTTTATACTTACTATGGCTGATATAATTATAAAACATGGGTTTCAGTCTGTGAACTTTAATTTTACATTTCTTAATAATCAGGGCTCGGGACTTACAGCATTTGCTTATTTTCATGGATTGGCTTAAAATGTAGCAGAGTGCTATGGAAGTGTATGTCATGTTACAACACGTTCAGTTATGAAATTTGAAAGTGCTTTTTTTTGCTTTTTTCAGCGATTTTTCAAAAAAATGCTTATTTCCAGATTTTCTGATTATTTTTGTTTTTTTGACCAGTTTTTCTACTTTTTTATGGTTTTCTCATGTTTTTGATAGAATTAAAATTAAAAATAATTCTTCAAATAATATATTATATAATAATTCTATAATAATATTTTATAAATATCTACGTTGTCGCGTAGTCCGTCGCCGTCCGCGGCATCGTTGCAGGTTTAACAAAAATAAAATTAATATAATTGAGTTCATGTTTATCAGTTTATCACTAATTTCTAGGTAAATAATATTATTTGACCTTCGTGGTTACTGGTTTATAGGCGTGATAATTACAAATAATGTTTTGATTTCAGAGTATTGAAAATAATAGCTTAAGGATTTTAGAAAAAATATCAAAAATACTTGACGGTGAAAATGACAGTAGTATAGATGTTTTCAGTGAATTTCCAGATGACTACTTCCAGCGATGATATGTGTACATTAAATATGCGCCTATTACATCAGTAGATGTCGAACGGTCATTTTCAGAGTATAAAACAATATTATCAAACAACATTTGTATTTGAAAACCTCAGAAAATATTTGATTATTCAATACGATAATGACAATAGAATTTGTTTAGAAGTAAAATCCGTTTTTGGGCATTCTAATATCATTGGGTATTGTATAAGATAAACGTCTGTAACAAATGAACCATGGAAAATTACTCTAGAGGTCAGAACTTGATTAACATAATAATACATTGTAAGTTTTAACAGTTATAAAATATTGATAAACATAGTTGAATCAATTGTACCTATTTTAATTTTAAAATGTATTATTTTAGGTGGATAATAATCGTTAAGTTAAACACACTTCATGCAATTGTCTAGCAGGTGCAGGTGGTAAATGCAAGCACATTTGTGCTATTATTTATTATATTAAATGACGAAAAAGGGCAATCTAAAACAGATTTACCCCAACAATGGGGCAAGCCATCAAAAGTTGGAGAGTTAATGTATAAAAAAGGCAAAACAATTCAATCATTGTTCCCTAAAAAACCACAGCCATTAAGTATACTAGCTAATTCTACAAGTCATCAACCTCTTGTTAATGACTATAATATACTTGAAATTCCTTGTAGTTTAAGTATTATTTTAAAAGAAAATTTTATGACTGATGTTGAAAGAGAGTGTAAAGACTGCCTTCATTCTATTATAGATAATATTGAATTTGAACAAATAATTAATACAAATAAAAGACACATATCAACAATATTTTTTAAACAAAATCAAAGTTCTAAACTTATTAAGTTGGCAATTTTTCCATTAAATTTTTTAGAACATAACTTTTATTATAAAAACATATATTTAAGTAAATCAAAAATTTTTGAAATTTTTATTCAAACTTTATCTCAGGCAGACAGTGAACAGTAGAAAAAAGAAAGGGTGTATCGATTATCAGCAAGTGCCAAAGCACACAAGATTAAAACTTGTAAAGACTGGACAGTAGAAGGTTTAAAAAAACTAAATCAAATATTTTTTTTTGGCAATAATTTTGGTAATAAAGGCAATATAAATGTAAAGTATGGGAAACAAACCGAGTCAATAGAGTTAAATGAATTTAAACAATTGTCTATAATAAAAAAATATATTGAAATGTGGATTAGTTATTGATTGTGTAAGACACTGGATTTGTGCTAGTCCAGATGGAATAATTCTGAGTGATGCTGCTATAGTGGAAAGTGTTCTAGAAATAAAATGTCCGAGCAAAAATAAACCCATTATAGAAAACGGTACACCAAACTTAAAATATATTCAAATAGATAAAAATGGAAAACCAGAATTAAAAAAAAGTTCTATGTATTTCACACAATGACAAATGTTAATTCATTGTACTGGCTTAAACTCATCAATACCTACCAAGTACATACCGTGATATACTTTATTGTCACACACAGGACACAGACATACACACGTATTATCATATACTATCACACCTCATTCTTCTATGTGATATATTATATGAAAATAATATTATAATAAATAACTGAAATAATAAGTCTTATAAAATAATATATACTGAATGATATAATAATATGTTATATAGAATAATATTAACATAACATCAATTACTACCTAGTTCTATAATAATTATCAACTATCAAATAGTCATAAACTAATATCTAATCGGTTCTTAAAATGTGTAAATGCAAATGTTTATATTTTAATACTCCCAGTGGCGTGACGAATTCAAAATTGTGGTGAGGCAAAAATTTTTACTGACCACCCACCCTTCAAAATCTCTCATAAGACCCTCAGTTCATCAAAACGCACACAAAAAAAAAAAAAACTCACTTCAAAAATTGTTTTCAAATAGGTACCTATGAACATTTTCCACAAAAGAAAATAACAATAATTATGTTTATGTAGGTTCCCTTAAAAGGTCTCTGTCTCTCTATATTTTAGACCAAAAAACATCCCTAATAATTTCTATTAGTACGCCCAAACAGTTGAAAAATGGAAAAAAATTTAAATTTAAGTATAAAAAATTGTACTTTGAAGATTGAATTTCAAATTTGTGAAAAGCGAGTGACACAGATAATGTAGTTACCTTTGTTAATCCATTTTCAAAACATTAATTTAATTGACTCATTCATCTCGGCGTACTAATGGACCTTGCTAACGTCTTTGAAGAATGTATTATGTAAATTAAGGGGTTACAATACGTTATTTTGTTGTATATTTTGTGTCAAAATACATATCTAAATATTTATTGCCTAATTGATTTATTGAATCAACAATTAATAAATGTAAGGAGAGAGGCTCCTCTAAAGTACATTCTTGTAATATGAGCTTTTTATGATATAATTTAATCATTTACTAATTTATTTATTTATAGTAACATACTTACATAAATGAGCATAGTAAAATTAATATACAATTAAAACAAGTATAAAATTATAGATACCATTTTAATTATATATGTATATTTATTGAAAAACAATTTAAGAAAACATTACTTTTTTTTTTAAATATCTGAAGATAGAGCAACTTGATCAATGACACTGTTTATGTCAATAGGAATATCTTTTTCAGTACTCAGAATTAAAAGACTTTCCAAACGGCTTTGTCCTGTTGAGGATCGCAATCTATTTTTTATCAATTTCACCTTAAAATAAAAATGTACCAAATAATTATAATGATGTTTTATGCTTGTAATAGCAATTTATATATGATTATATAATACTT
>CM040630.1:95773802-95784579 GCA_022818045.1 Neotoxoptera formosana
ATATCAAATTACACAGACATCGGCATGGACAGACTAGAACACATTGACATTTGCGATTTGCCATGTTTTTTTTTGATTTAATATTGTCATATTTAAATTTGATAACGGTTACCGAAACACATGGCCAGTTTATGTAGATAAGAAAGATAAAGGTAGCCTACCTAATACCTTTATCTTTCTTATCTACAACCGTAGTCCATAATACAAACTTCTGTTATATAGCTATTATTACTTAAAACTTAAAAGGTATGACTTGATGATAACTGATAGCCGATAGGTAAAACGTAAAATTATTATACAAATCATATTATGTCGGACAAAAAGACACCCACCCCCAATCTTTATAATAACTCAGAGGCAATTGCCTCTCAAATTAACGTTCCTCACGCCACTGAATACTCCTAAAGGTATAAAGAATATAAATAAGGAATTATTAACGACATCCCATTATCTTCGATCGATGTGAAATATGAATGTCTATGTATATAACTTATATCTAATAACTATTAACACTATAATGATTTATAACTCATAGTGAACAAACTGATTTGTAATCGGTTATATATTTAGATGCAACTATATCGACTAACATCCATCGTTACACTATTATAATAACTTAACAGTTTTCTATCACCTTATTATCATTATATATGATACACATTATCATTCAGTCAAAAGTCATTAGGAAAAGACAATTTAGAGATTTATATAATATAGGACATTTTTTTCCAATTTCTTAATTATAGATATTAATACATTATTAAATATTATGAAAAATAGAAATTCAACACCCGATACTTTAACTGTGCAGAGGGGATACATATAGCATATTATATAAGAGCTGATTTCACTCAAAGGAGTCATACTGTTCTTCGGTCTACGTATTATTATTGTTCCTTGCTCAGTGTTTACTACCTATCAGAAAAAATGTTCAAGTGCGAAGTTTGTGATAAAGTTTTCACTGTGAAGTCGAATATGTTGAGACACTAATGAAATTCCCATGTGGTGAATGTAAACAAATTTTCAGTCATCGGGATGATCTTGTAAATCATGTGCAGAAAAAACATGGTATGTATTTTATTTAATATTATATGAATATTTAATTAGTGACTGATGGATATGAATAATAATTAATATCGATATTCGCTGAAATTGATTAATAAATTAAACGAATAACTGATACTGCTCCAAATGAATATAATAATAATAATAATTCGAATATCGTACTATATAATATCGTATATAACTATATCATAGTATACATTTAAGTGAATATTGTATAGTCTTTATAGTAATAATCGATAATTATTCACTAACATCCATTCCCATAAAATAGTAAAAATTAATATAAAACTGTATAGTGAATATAATTAATACCATATTCATTTATATTATAATATATCACGTATTTAACATATAATGTAGATTATAAGTCATAAAAACAACCTTTTATTCAATAACTATATCTTATTAGGTTTCGTTAAATACGGTGTTGAATACAATAAAGCTATGGGTATCGCGGTCGGGCAGCAGTCATTAAGTGAGTAGTAATTATTATATTATTAAAACGTATTAGGATCGAGCATTATTATTATTATTATATTTTTTCTCGGCGCGTAACATCGTAAAATTTAAAAAAGCCCGAATAGGAATGGTTAATACGCCAGGTTTTATCGAGCTCGACTCTTCGCTAGATAGAACCGTAGTATGGTATTATTGGGGTAATACCGAGAACTGTGTAAGTTATCGGGCGTTTTTAGACTCGATAAAACCCGAATTGGTTGATAAAATCAATTATTGCGTGCGTTAAAACCCGATCAAGTATAATATGAAATTGGAGAGCGTATATGCGCATAGGGAATTACCAGCCGAGGATAGGGCATTTAAAACCTTGTCGAGGGAGGTGTATGTCCATAGCGATGTGAGTGCTATGGTTGATGAGGACTTCGCAACACTCATGTCCGAGGTGGACAGGTATATGAAAAAAGGGTCAGGGTCCACACTATCTAGTATCGATGGCTTGCTGCTAGGTATCTATGAACATACCCCTCTTGGAAGGTCTTCGTATATTCCATTACCTGAAAATATCATGCATAAAAAGGCCGTCATTAATCCAATGAACATTGACGATAACTGCTTCAAGTGGGCTATTCTAACCAAACACGTTCCAGTAGTCAACCATAATCGCGTAGGACAAAATTATTATAATGAGGAGCATCGATATGATTTTTCCGAACTATCCTCCCCCACACCAATATCGGAAATTCGTATATTCGAACGACGGAATAGGGGGGTGTCGGTAAATGTATATGGATTGAAATCTGGTAAGGAGGGTAATGTGGGTAAATGGGGAAAAGTCGGTAAGGAGAGTGTAGTGTATCAAATCTAGGTTGGTGAAAACGAGAAGGCGATTCATTTCGACTTGCTCGTAATTGAAGGCTCAGAACGGATGCACTATACATACATATCAAATTTTTCACGGCTGGTACGAAGACAGAAAACATTGCACACCAATCAACTTTTTATATGTAAAAGATGTTTCACTGTATTCGATGAGCGGGTTAAAAAAAATAAATTCTGTGGTAATGAGGCTCTCCAACAACACATGAGGTTATGCGGGCCGAATAAACCGATTTTACCAGTTATGCCGGAGGAAGGAGAGTGCTCAGGTTTAACGGGTGTTGTAGCATGTAGCGTCATCCGTTTGTGATTACTCTGATTTTGAGGCCCTACTCGAAAAACAGACGGAGCGGGGGGCGAGCACTGACGGGATACACGCCCATCGTCCAATGAGCTATGGGTACTTTGTCAAGGTGGCGGCGGACGTACCCGTAGCGCTGATGGAGAAATACGACATTCCGCAGGTGCCGGTCATATATCGCGGGTCGGAAGCGCGTGATGAGGTTGCCAAACACTTTGTCGCCAGTGTGACCTCGCTCGCCATCAGGTTGAGGAACCTACCGAAGGAGACTTATATGCCGATTTCGATGAGTGTTGAGGAATTACGAGTGCATAACGCAAAGAGTGAGTGTGATATGTGTAAATTACCATTCACCGAGGACATGCGTAAGGTCGCCGACCACTGTCATTTGTCAGGGCGGTTAAGGCATACTCTCTGCGTATCGTGCAACCTCAAACTCGTCACACCCATATTTGTACCGTGCTTCCTTCACAATCTATCGAAATATGACGCACACTTTATCGTAACCGAGTTCGGTTAAAGAGTCAATAACGGTAATCCTCAACAGTGAAGAGAACTACTATATCTCCTTCTCCAAGCGCGTCATGCCCAACTTTAGTGTGAGGTTCCTAGAGTCTAGGAAGTCTAGGACCTAGACTCATGTCGGTTCATGGCCTCGAGCCTGGCCGGCAACCTCCTCACGAAGCCCGGTGAGTTTGAGAAGTTCCACGATACCGCCAAGGTGTTTCAGCCCGCCGACATGCCGCTCGTCACGCGAAAGGGAGTGTTCCCGTACGAGTATACCGACAAATGGTCGATACTCGAGGAGACCGCCCTACCGCCGAAACGTGAGTTCTATAGTATACTGAGCGAGAAGCACGTTAGTGACGAGGACTATGCTCATGCCACGGAGGTGTGGCAGCATTTTAAGTGTTCGACCCTCGGTGACTACAGCGACCTGTACCTCAAGGTTGACGTGATGGAGAATTTCCGAGACCTATGCATGTCGACGTATAACCTCGACCCCGTGTACTATTATACAGCGCCGGGGTTTACGTTTGACGCGATGTTGAGGTAAATAAATATTGCAAGCCATAACTAAAGCACTCCGATCTTTATAAATTTTTTTTGATGGTGGTTCCATTCCTGCAACATATTGCTCTATTTTCATTCTGTTTACTTGTACCTCTTTTTGCAATGCATTTATGAACTTCCATATTGTTGGGTACGCTGAAGAGTTTAACATTGCAGAAAAACAATTGTGCCACCCTTCTACGGAGTTATTTGTTCGGGGTAAATCAGCAGATACTAAATTATAGCAGTTCCATATATTTATTGGAAAATTAGGTTCTCTTCTTTTTTTACTTCTGTGTAAACGACCAATCCAATTTCCCTCAAAATAATCTATTAATAGCATCAATACCTCTTCATTTTGAATATAGAAATCTGTGTCTAAAAGTTTCTCAAATGCATCAACAACTTTATTTGTTGGTACATACGACAAAGCTGGTAACATTCGTATGTATAATGCAAAATCTGAATTTTCTCTATATTTTTTTTGTAATCCAGTTTCTTGAACGTGACGCCATACACATTGGGATAAATGAAAAAAAAATCCATTTATAGATGCATTTGGAAACTCAAATTTGACAGCATTCATTGCCCCCTTTTCAAAGTCCATCATTATATTAAGCGGGCTTAAATTAGATATTAATGACTTTAAAGCTTGAAACATTAATTTATAGGTATTTTCCTTTTTATCGGGTAGTAAAATATACACAGAAGGAATAACATTCGAATAATAAACAGCGTGAATAGTATAAAGTTGTTGAAATATTTGAGGGGCACATGAGAATGTTCCGTCACAAAACCAATTGTCACAGTTAACCATTAATTCGAGGTTCCGTTTTGTACAGAATAATAGAATTCGATTTGTCTCAGATTTATTATCAAATTGTAAAAATTGCTCACCGTTCGTTGTTTTCGTGAATTGGTCTGGAATTTCAAAATTAAAATTTTGAGGATTAATTGGAGCTCCTAAATGAGATTGACGAACTCGCTGAACGGTTCTTTTTAAAGTTGGCACATTCGGTAATTGTCCAGCAACTGAAGCAGATACCTTAATAATAAAAATAATATTAATAATAATAACTTAAAGAAATAATATAGTATGTACCTGAGAAGCAAGTGTTCCAATGACTGAATGCGTGGAATTAGATGTACATTTTGCATTTATTTTCATCTCATTTATTGCAGTTTTAACTTCTATTTGAGTAATATCAGGAACATGGTTATGGTCAATTTTTTTTGAAATTTTCTCATTATCGATATCACCAATAACATGAACGCGGCCTCGGCATTTATTTTTAAAACGTACGCATCTCCATATTTTCTTTTGTACTCCATTTTTTTCGAAATGGTACATGAAACCTTCATCAACTAATATATTTGAACCTCTTTCAC
Organism: Neotoxoptera formosana; assembly: GCA_022818045.1. Lineage (NCBI taxonomy): Eukaryota > Metazoa > Arthropoda > Insecta > Hemiptera > Aphididae > Neotoxoptera > Neotoxoptera formosana. The sequence continues at coordinate 95,778,946 of CM040630.1, forward strand.
TTTTTACATATTTTAAAGACATTTTAAAATTACTATATTATATAGGTAATTGTTAGAAGTAGTACTGTTGTATGGTGTTGTACCGACTGACAACAACTGATATAGTTTATGATACAGGTACTAGTGTAGGTATTGAATTGTCTCATTATCTATATTGCCCATATTATTTTAGATAGTAATATCTATTAAGTTTCCAATCATGATATATTTTATCGGTTTTATTTGGTTTTTTCGGTTAATAATTGTTTGATTATTGAATTCTATACGACGCTACAAATTGTCATACTATCAATAGTCGCTCGCGATCTATTTACGCGCTATAAATTGACCGCTATCAATTGTCGCGCTACCAATTATGCGCTATCTATTGACGGGACACCCCGGAATTTAAAGCAGGCTATCGCTAATGGGTTGATTGTGGAAAAAGTAATATATAATACAATATGTTAAGATTAAATTAAGTGAAATTAATCTCGATATAGGTTCACAGGGTGCTGGAATTTCAACAGTCGGCTTGCTGAATATATAAATTTAAATACGAATATGAGGAAGAAAGCCGGCAACGCATTTGAACGCGAATTCTTCAAGCTGTTGAACAACGTTGTGTTTGGTAAATAACTCAACGATATAATAATATTGAATAATGATAATAATAATAATAATAATAATAATAATAATAATAATAATAACTATATTATAGTCATTATTACACTATCATTATTATTATTATTATTATTATTATTTATTCGAATTTCTAGGGAAAACTATGGAATGCGTTCGGAAACGTATTTCGATGGAATTGGTGTCCTGTCCTCGACGAATGCGTAAATTAATCAACAAGCCTACCTTCAAATATGTCACCACGTACAGGGAGAATCTGGCCGCCGTATCTCTACAACATAGTGAGAAACATATACTTCAAAAACTAAAACTTTTACAAAGAAAATTTTAAGTCATAAATTATAGAAAAATGTACTGTCTACAAAATATGTTATTATACAAATTCTATTTAATCCATTATTTCATACAGAAAAACTAATATAAAAAATATTGTAAGATACTGAAAAATGTTTTTTACTTTTATTCTAAAATATTAAGTACATTTTTATTCTACATTTTATAGACATTTTCGGCTAAATGATGGGTATATTTTTCTGTAGTCTTGAACAACCTGAAAAATACGTTTTATTATGTTATATTATTATATTTTTAAATTATTAAATATCCTAGTAAAAACTAAAATTTATTGGTACATACTTGTAATAAGTATTGCTTTTGTTCTTCATTTTTTGTCGCTTTTTGATTAAATTCTTCCATCAACTTGACATTTCTTTCCGCTGTGTCATTGACTACCTTTAATGAAGTTAGTATACTTCAAGCATTTATATAGCTATTGTTATTGGGCCATTCAAGTGGATATAATTGTAAAAAATCAGTAGAAATATTGAACCGAGAAAAGGTACTGAATGTATGCGATGTAAACAAGTTTGTCGGTAAATCGCGATTTAAAAAATCTGTTATTTCTTCTGGCTTTAATGACAATTTTTTTTGAGGTTCTATATTATCATCATTCTTTTCTTTTAAAATGTCCACCATTTTTATTTTTTCTTCTATTTTAATTCGTTCATCAAATAATGAAAATAATATACATTCGTCATTTAAATACCATAAATGGTTAATAAATTTCTTTATCGCTACTTCCGCTATTTTTTTATTGATATTTTTATATGATACTAATTTTTTTAAAAAAATAATATCATTGAATGGTGCTTCGATAGCATTCATGCAGTTGAACCATTGTTCTGCGTAACATGTAATAATAAAACAACATATTTCTTTGATTGCCGATTCTTCCCTAGGTATTAATTTATATCGTTGCTTAAACAAAAATATTTTTAGGCAGTAAATGGCTTTCGCCATCCACCTAAATGATGGGCGCCTGGTTGTCGGAAGTTGGTACCATTTGGAGGTTTTCCTCCTAGAAATATTATAATTAATTCTAAAAATTCTTTATAATCATTTCTAGGTAACTCTTCCTTGATTTTTTTTCTGCGAATAACAATACCTCCGTAGCTACATCTTTTTATTTTGTCACAAACCGCTTGATCAGTTTCAAAAGTGGAATAATTTGACTTTTCTATGTTTGGCCAATTTTTTTGGAACTTTTTAAAAATAGGTATATCTGGACCAGACATAAGAGAGAGCTTTGATTCAGAAAAAACACCTGCTAAGACAATTTCATACATATGATGACTGCAGGCTAATAATAAAAGTTGTCTTTTTAATTTTTGTTCTAAAAAAATACATGCAGTCGACCCGTATTAGAAGCAGTGGTGTCATCAACCATAGCTTGAATTTTATCTTCCAACGACCATTCGAGTAATAAGTCATAAACTGCAGATGATACCTTGGATCCCGTACATGATGTGAGGCCAGGAACTTCAAGTAGTTGCTCTATGACGGGGGCTGAGGCAACAACTGGTAGCCGGTCTATATTTGATTTACCCTTTATATCAGTCAACATTTTTGAATCCCAATGTATAACTACAAAATCTAAATTGATATCAGAAAATTTGGACTTTATAGAGTTAGCGCTTTCTTTACGTAACATTTCGCGAGCTCTTTTAACAGACGACCGACTAAGAACGAAATCATGTCCAATGATAGAGCTTCCAATAAAGCTGTTATAATGTGAATAGCGTCTCGGTCACTTACCTTACATTTATCTAATGCTGCAGTAACTCGGGATGTCATTAAATTTTTTCTTGACCTTTTAGTTTTAGACGGTCCTCCGTGACTTTCTTTGTGTTCTTCCGAATTTTCTAATTCTTCATTTTCATCCGAACTCGTAGACAAAATACCGTAATTAACTATCATCAAAAACAAATTTATATTAGGTATCAATAATAAATATCATATAATTTATTTAAATATTCTTCACATACCAGATTCAAGTTCAATAGTCGGAGTAAGATATGTATTTATTTTTACTGAACGAGCTTCAGTCCTCTCTTCTGCATTGGACAATATTAAATGAGGACAACGTCGACACCGTCAATCGTCCCAGCGTAAGTCCGCCAGCCACGTACGTCCGTTGTGTGAGAGGCCTCCCAGGCATCTAGTTCGACATCGGCCTACTGCAATCCACGCCGTCGCCAGCTCCGTCACCATCTCAAGACTTCAGTCGTTTTTTCAGGTTTAGTTTTAAGTACTGTCCCAGGTTTTGTGAGCTCTGTGGTCATTGCACCAGACCGGATCGACCACAGAGACCCCTCCCCATAATTAATTTGCACTTCCATCTCCTTTCCGTTCTTGTCTCCCGTAAGTCGTCGTTAGGGTGTATGAAGTTGCCTACTCGCCACATATCAGGCGAAGACATTTGGTTGCCTATCCTTTTCCTTTACGGCGTTGATTAGTGACAACTGTGGTAAACGGGTAAAAAGAAATTGTTCTCGGGCACTACCGAGTGGTCCTTCGCAAGTCCACATTGTTGGGCGCCCACACGTACGTATGTAAGTATTGACAATTTAATGATATTGTGTAATTCTAATTTCTATCAGTCTTTCCACTTTTGTCATCCCTACATGTTGTTCTTCGCGTTTTAAAATTTACGTATAGTGCGTGTTTTTTCTAGTTAATTATATCTATTTATTTACTTTTTAGAATGGCTAAGCGCGCGTTACCATATAAAGATGATTTTTTAAAGTTTAGTTTTACAGAAATAAAAGATCGATCGGGATTAGTGCGTCCTCAATGTGTATTCTGCCTGCAAATTTTGTCAAATGAATCAATGAAAGAAAATAAACTCAAGCGGCATCTCAACATTGTTCATCCTACATTGATAAATAAACCATTACAATTTTGGAAAGAACATAAAAATAAAATAAAACGTATGCGTCTTGATTGTCCGTCCAATACACTTGCAATTTCATTACAGAAAACAACAAAAGCTTCATTTGACGTTGCTTGGAAAATCGCACGCTCTAAAAAGGCACATAATATTGGAGAGGAACTTATCAAACCAGCAGCTATCTCTATGGTTAGAACGGTCTGCAGAGATGATATTGCTAACAAATTGGAATTAATCCCACTTTCGGATAACACAGTTAAACGAAGAATAGACCTTATGCTAGTACATCAAGTGATTGCAGCTAATAAATTTTCCATACAAATTGATGAATCTGTTGATATTCAAAATAACGCACAATTGATGGTATTCATACGTTTTCGAAGTACTGACGATTTTCGCGAAGAATTTTTATTTTGTGAGCCTCTTCTTACAACGGCAACAGGCTTAGATATTTTTTAATAAAGTTGATGGATTTTTTCGGAAAAATAATCTAGCTTGGTGTAATTGCGTTGGAATCTGTTCGGATGGTGCACCGGCAATGCTTGGGAATCGAATAGGATTTTGTAAACGAGTTCAGGAAGTTAACTCAAATGTTGTCATTATTCATTGTTTTTTACATCGAGAAAATTTAGCAACTAGAACAATTCAGCCTGAACTTTTTTCAGTACTTCAAGACGTAATTCAAATTGTCAATTTCATAAAATCAAGAGCACTAAATTCAAGAATATTCCATGCCATGTGTGACGAGATGGGATCACAGTATGTAAATTTACTTTATCACTCGGATGTACGTTGGCTTTCCCGTGGAAAAATTCTTACCCGTGTAATGTCTTTGCGTTTAGAAATACAAATTTTTCTAACGGAAAAAAAAACACTCATTGGCTGATAAATTTAATGACGATTTGTGGGTCGCTAAATTGGCTTTTCTAAGTGATATTTTTGGACGGTTAAATGAATTGAATATTGAGATGCAGGGGAAGAATAGGACAATGGTCGATATTGGCGAAAAAATCTCATCATTCAAACAAAAGCTCGCACTTTGGCGGGGAAAACTGTTTCAAGGAAAAATTGCTACATTTCCCCTTTTAAGGTGTAATTACTTGAAGATTCAACATAAGGGGTAACATTAAATGACTTAAAATTACTGCTTTCAAGAGTACTCGGACAAATAACAGATAGAAACTCGATTCGATATATTAGCCAGAAAACTGATTTCTTCCTATAGAGCTCAGTAAATTACAGCTGGGTAAGAAAATCCTTTTGAAATTTCTGTTTCACGAAGTTGAGTGAAGACATTTGCGGGTTTCCAAAGAAGAACTTTCTTGACCTTCAAGCCAGTCAAGTCTTAAAAGAAAATTTTCTCAATGAATGTGGTTTTGACGGCAATTTTTGGGCACCACAACTCTAAAACATAAAAACCAATTTTATCAAGAGAATCCTACAGAGGTATTCGCTACCATTTCCCAACGACATACCTATGTGAAGCCGGTTTTTCACGTTTAGTTGTCATTAAAACAAAATATAGAACCGACCTTGACACACAACATGATATGCCGATGTGCTGCTTATTCGATAAATATACAACCAATATATTGTAAAAGAACTCGTTGTAATATGTTCAATTCATCAAGGAAGTCATTAAGGAAGAGTTATAATACCAAGTCAAATTTGAAACAAAGAATATAATTGCTTTATATAATATTTTAAGTATGTAGTCACGTATGGTTGATCAGTTTTTTATTTGTATTTTATATAATTTTATTTTATTTAGTATTTGAGGATAG
>CM040630.1:95784679-95811628 GCA_022818045.1 Neotoxoptera formosana
TACAAAACTATACTCTATAAATATTACTGTCCGCAAATTTTGATAAGCGGTTATTGAATGTAAAAAAAAATGTGTCCGATCGTCAACCAACTCAGCTGATAGTCAATAAATTAGAAAACTATTTTTATACTGTGTATAATACAGTACAATTATTTAAATTACTACAAAAAACAAATCGTTTCTAATAACACAAAGGTCTTAAAACGTTTTATTGAAAAGTTATTAATTATAATATGTAATATTTAGTTTTTTTACTTTTAATTGGTCAATAATGATTGGATAATTTATCGGTAAAATACTAAAATGAATCAATACACTATAAAAGTTTAAACAGTGGGCATTACTATTACAGAACATTTTTTACAATTTAAAAATTGTATGATGAAACTATTACTGCTAAATAATGAAAAATCCTGCACTGTACTTAACCCAACTGTACTGAATATCCAATTATAGTATCGATATTATACATACCTGTACCAGTGCCCATGGTTCTTTTTCCTTTGGCTTTTTCACGCCGATACGAACCCAACAAACTTTGGCTTTTCTTCTTTACATCTTCAATGTCCCTGTTTAAATTTTTCGCAATAATTTCCCACGCTTCATTTTTTTTGATTTTAGAAAAATGGAAATTGTTTTTCGGGTTCCATAGAACTGGGTGGAGTTGGTAATTTTTAATGAAATTTAAACATAATTCATTACTGACTACTCCATTCCATTTTGAAAAATTGAATATTTTTAATTAATAATAATTACAACGTACAACGCGTTAACAACAACACTCGACTGACATACGGACTATAAAAAAAATAGTGACTACTGGTGAGTGTGTAAACATGATAATTATCAAAATTGTTCATGCGTGTTCGACATATACCGTCCACTATGCACATTTCTAGAACGCAAATGCTTGGTCTGTGCGTGCTCTAGTGTGTACTCGACTTTAGAAGTTCTAGTTACACCACTGAATACTTATGCATGAATAGAATTATTTTTATTTCTGTAATTCAGAATAAAATCCTAGCATGAAAAAAAAAAACTTTGTAACTTTGTAATTTTCGTTTCCCATTTTCCTGCCAAAGTTTTTTTAGTGGGTACAAAATATAAATTAAATAATGCCACATTATTAGGGTCGGGCCACACTGCGGTATTTTCGCCTTTGAGTCCGAACGGTTTTACAGCCGCGGTTTTTACGTTCGTGCAAAACATACATATTTAAATATAACGCGCCATACACGGTTTTACCGTTCGCCGCCGTCGCATGCTGCTGCATGCAGCGGTTGAACGACGGTGCCGTTTCGCCGTTTGCTTTAATATTACACTATTTCAAATAACGTGAGTCACATTGCGGTGCCCGTCCAACGGTTTGAGTAAAATAGTGTATTTTCATAAAAAATTTTTAATCTTTTGTGTTGTGCATTTTTTAACCGGTATTTTACCTATATACCTATTACATAAAATGATTGACGTGGAGTGCTTAATCGTGGAGGTTGAAAAGCACGAATGCCTTTGAAATACCACAAGCAAAGTTTTTATGGATAGGAATGCAAAGAGGAAATCTTGGATAAATGTGGGAATAAACATGTTTGAAAATTGGGAAACATTTTCAATCACAGAGCAGGAAGAGAAAAGTAAGTTGAATAACGCCGTGTCCAAAGTAAATGCGTCTGATACGTGCTAATTCTATTCTGAACAGCAATGTTCAAATTTCGACAATTGCGTCCGATGCGGCGAAATACATAATTTCTTGGTACATCAGTGTTTGAAGTCTGCTAATTTTGATTAGAAGTTTAAAGTTCCTAAAGATAATTTTTTTGTTATATTTGTAATAGATACCCTTTGTTTAATATTTACTCTCCAAATTCAACCCATCACTTTGGTTATGTATTGTGGTAGTAACCAACTTTTCTTTTAAAAATGCCTAAACAAAAATAATATTAAATACAAACAAGTAATTGATAATTATTTGTAATAACAAATAATGTTTAATAATTTATTATGTTATAACTGAAACACAATTTCTTCTTCGAAAATGAAATTTTTAGTTTTTAGTACTGTCTGGGAAAATATTTAATAATTTAAAAAAAAATCATATTGTACAATTTTAAAATCTGGGTTTCAATAACTTACAACTTGTTGGTTAAATCTTTTTACTTGAACTTTCAATGTAATCTAATTAAAATATAAAATAATATTTAGTTTTAAGTTTCTACTTTTGCACAATCCATGTTAACATTTTAGATTTAAATATAAATATAAAATAACTTACAACTTCATCTGTTAGTGTTTTTTTTTTCAGTTTCTAGCTGAACTACCTCCTCGGCAAAATGGTCGCTTTCATTTTGCTTGACTTTTAGTTCAAGTTGCAATGATTAATATTGCTATAAATAATATTAAATTATTATATAAGTAAAGTATTTTAATAGTTTTATAGTATTGAGAATACTATTTAAATATTTTTTGAGTCATGACGTCAATTATTTTAAAAGTATTTGTTCTTGAATACTTTTTTCAGAACTTGCTCTTAAAAGTATTTAAAATACTTTCTTGATGGATATAATTAATTACAATTTTCAACTTAATTTAACTTTTATTTTATACATTTCAACTTACTTGACGCCACAAGTCCAATTCAGCGAAACCATCTTTCAGCTCAGATTTATAAATTAAGCTCATTTTTAGAGCTGTCACCATTTTTTTCTTGGTATAGGTACATAGAACCAACATCTTCAAATGTATCCATTTAGTATTTGTTTAAATAAGAATACAAATATTGTACATAATTATTAAAATATTATTTGGAAACCTCAAAAATGAACAATATGTATAACACCACCATGAACACTAGTAATAACACAATATACAACAAATTTAATTCAAACTTCCCAAAAGATGTGATAACCTATAGTTTATTAGGTTTTTCATTTTTTCTAAAAATATACATCAACTTTTCTAGATATATCATTTATCTTTAAAGATTAATCATTAATTAAGACATTAAGACATTAATTAATTAAGACTGATTTAGAATAAACATTGGTAACATTTTTTTATTTTAGTTTTTAACTTTTTAAGATGCCTTTGTTTTATAGTAATAATGAATATTCAGATATGTTATCAATTTTTTATGAAAATAAAAAAAATCTTTAAATGCTTCTCGAATGTACCTGGAAAAATTTCCTAATAGAAGACAATCTTCGAGAACTACATTTATTAATGTTGAGAAAATTTTGCTTCAAACAGGTAAATAATAATTACAAATAAGTTCACACATATATATAATTAAAAAATAAGTTTATTACAAAGGGTAAATACAAATATTTATACATATATAACATTTTTTATAGATACTTTGTTATAATAGACAATTTTATTATATCTCTTTATATTATATTATAATACAATAAATAAATTAAATGATATTTGTACTAGACTAGAAAACGAGAAAATATCATTTAAAACAATAATTACATATATTTTTCTAAGTTTCTAAACAACTATTCAATTTAATTATAGGTTGCTTTCCAAATGGTATTCATAAAACCAAAAAAAATTTAACTTTGGATGAAGGATACGCATTAAACATCTTAGCTGCTTTTAATGTTGATCCACATGCATCCACAAGATCTGTATCTAGGGAAACTGATTTAAGTCATACCTCTGTACATCGTATTTTGAAGACAAATTCGTATCACCCTTATAAAATACATTATGTACAAGGATTAAAACCTTCTGATCCAGAGAGGCGACTAGAGTTCATAGCAAAAATGATGGTGCTATATGAATATGACAAAAATATTTTATCAAATATTTTATGGACCTATGAAAGTTGTTTTAATAATAATGGAATTGTTAACCATCATAATTCACATTATTGAGGTACAGTTAATCCTTATTGGACACGTGAGACTAATGCTCAAGTAAGATGGTCTACTAATGTGTGGTGTGGTATTTTAAACAACCAATTAATAGAACCTTACTTCTATGATGGTAAATTAACTGGATAGCGTAACTTAGATTTTCTTCATAATATTTTGCCGGGTCTAATGGAAAATATACCTCTTGATGTTCGAGCCAACATGTGGATTCAACAAAATGGTGCTCCAGCACATAATGCAAATATAGTGAAAAATTATTTGAATGATCAGTTTGAATCAAAATGGATAGGCATTAATGGTCCAGTTAAATGGCCTCCGTGATCTCCAGATTTGACAAAGTTAGATTTTTTCTTGTGGGGTCACATAAAAGATGTAGCTTACACAAACCAATCAACTTCTTTGATAGATTTGAAAAATCGTATAACAGCACCTTGCAATAACATCACACAAGATACATTGAAGTCTACTACTATTTCAATTATGAAGAGATATCAGACATGTGTAGCAAGACACGGAGGGCATTTTGAAAATTATAAATAATTGTATATAATATAAACTATGAATTATTGTTTAAATCTTATTAAAAAATATTAAAAATAAAAGCTTATTAAGTATTTCAATTTATAAACAACAAAAACGCCAAACTTTTCTGTACCTTTATGTCATCTATTTATTTAATCATTTTTATTTTTTTTATTATTTTTTTTTTTTAGGAACTTATCTTTTCATTTAGTGAGGTACAGGTCATAGGTTTGTCATTCCTGAAATAAGCTAACATAGTTCTAAGAGTAGTTAAAAGCCTATTCACACAATTTTTTTTTCAGAACGACATTATTAATATGTGTATAAACCAAATAATGGACATTAATTTATTAAATATTATTTATCAAAGGTAATGAACACATTAGTTATCAATAATTTTACTAGAGTATGAACACATTTCCGTAGAGCAAATAAATGCAAAATTTGGGTAAGGTCATAACTACATAATAAAAAATATTAACACTTGACATGTCCAAAATCCTAGATAAATTAATAAAAATTAAATTAACATACCTACATTAACTACTCTTGATTACAATATATTTATAGGGCTATAGATGTATTATATTGGTATTGTAGAACTTTTTTATATTTATTTTTACTAATTCTTTAAATATTACATGAAGATAACACATTCATATTAGAAAATTATCAATATCAATAATAATCAATAATTTAACCTTATTATTTAAACATAAAATTAATTATGAATGTTTTCATTTACAAATTTTACGAAAGTAGAAATAGTTAGACTTAATAATTTAGACTAATTAGATGTTTCACACTTTTTCAAAATCTTCTGTATCTGAAAGCAATTAAAAATAACATCAAATTATTCATAAGATCGATTTATTTTATAAAAATAAAAATGTATACATACCCACTTAATTAATTTGGTAGTCTATTTAAAGAGATTTAAAGACTGTACACGTACTGACACTGTACATATCAAAATGTATAAATTCGCATTTGCTGATTAAATTAAGTAGTCTACGGGCCGTGTGCATAGTCATTCTGAGTAACACCTAAACGATTTTAGTTGGCACCTAAGCGAATCCCCGTAACTTTGCAATGCATAGTCATAGTTATGGGACTGTTGATACTTAATGTAGTCCATAAAGTTAAGTGGTTAATATCCATCACCTAGCTATCCCGTAAATGTTTAATTTGATGTTATCATTAAATTAACCTATAATCTTTATTAAAACTTATCGTTATAATTAATTGTACTGTTCCTTTTTTTTAATTAGACTTCCTGTTATTTAAGTAATTGTTGTGTTGTTAATTTATTGTGAAATAGAGAATTTAAGGGAATTTATACATTTTACAGAATTTGCTGAAGAACCTACACCAAGAAGGTATGTAGGTATTCAGCTGCGTTGTTCTGAGGTGAATGCTTTTCGATATTTTGCCTTCTCCATCTCCCAGAACTTTTTTAAATTTCTTATTTCCCTCTAAAGGTTAAAATTTAGGTATTACACCGAGGAAGAGCCAAGTCTTAAAAATGATGTCAAGTAATTAGAACATCTCTAATATATATCCATGTACACAGAAGTTGCATAAGTTCAATTATAAAATTAAAAATATACATACAGATTAAATATTTAAACTTTAAAGCATATTATTAATGTTTAGTAATTATCTTTTTAACATTGGAATGAGCATTAAACCTGTTCATTAGACTTAGCCAGTTATAAAATGATATTATTTAAACAACAACTGATAGGTCATTATAAAATTGTATTAATTTATTTTATCATGTGATAATTGATAACACCGATAATTATCATCACGATCTTAAATTATATCTTAGATTATCATAAATATTACTGATAAGCATGGAAGAATACATTCATTTTAAGGAAAACAATATTTAAGTAATACTTAACTACGGACTACTTTAATTTCAACTATGCAGCCAGAAATTAAGGATCAGCTACGTATCACCTAGGTGCTCCATAGTTAGGTATTACCTAAGTGATTTTATGTGCACCTTAAGTTTCGAACTATGCATACGGCCCTACTTTAACTAATTAAACCAATTAATTATGCAACTGAAATAAAATTAAATATTTTACTCATGGTTATGATTTATCAATAATAATAAATCAATTGACTAAATGAATTTATTAATTTTAGATTAAACTTACCAAAAATTTAAACAAATTAAATTGTTACCAAAGTATGAAATCTAATTCACATACATAATAATGCTGATCAAATAGAAGCACATACATTTTTAATTAAATTGTTAACTAAAATATAACATTCAAATATTAACAACAAATATAAATAGAAATAACCGGTATAACTTTATATTTTAATAATATAGTTAAGTATTCACTTAAAATATATTTCGTAGTTAAATTTTCAAACTTTGACGAATAATAAATAATAATTAAATGTTTGCATTCGATAATAAGAATATATGAGATAATTGGTAATTACAATAATAATAATATTATAATAACACATGTTCTTACTCTCTTAAAAAAAGCAAAGATAATATCTAGCACAGATATGTACAATCGGGTGACTCCCGAGTGCGTCCCAAAATGTCCCTTATTTAATGTTCTTGATGCGTCCGGAATAAGGTCTCACCCAAGTGCGTCCCAAGAGAAAAAGTCCCCTAATTTGAAGTAGCCCAAGTGCGTCCCAGTTAATTTAGAGTTACCCAGGGTGCATCACGAGGAGTTGAACTGGCTTACACCACAAAAATATTTGGTTATTAAATTATAATATATTTATTATAAAAGTTGGTTTAATATTGTATAATGTTTATACATTAATATTAATATTTTTAAACAATTTTTTTGATTGAATTGTCAATGTCATGATTTTCACATAATCAAATCTAAAGATTTGTTCAGTTTTGTATTTTTGTATATTTTCTTCAATAAATTTAATATTTTTTTCATCATTAGGCTTGATAGACATAAAATCCTCAGAAAACTTATTTCAATATCGTGTTCATTCAGCATGGGTAATCCGAATATATTCTTTAAAACTGAAATATCGGGGACTCACATGGGATATACCAATATTATTAGTAATATTATCATGGACGCAGTTGGGCTATTAAAAAGGTACGATATTTATTATTTTGTTTTATTTTATTGTTTTACGCCGTGACAGGCATTGATTTAAATACAATATTTTGTTGCTAAAATTAAATATAACAAAAACAGTTGAATAATATAGTAACAAAGAAGAGAAAAAAAGCTATAGTATAATATATGAAATAAATATCTGGTAAAAATGTGGAAGACTAGGCTGAGTTCAGGCTGCGTAACATTCTGTGGAGAGGGTGGTTGAATCCATAGGAGGTGCGGTGGTAAGGTAATTGATAAAGGGAATGATTTCTAGTAGAGTGAGACGGAACACGGAACGAGATAGAAGAGAGCAATTCAGGAAAATCTAGAGATCCCTCGAGAAGTGAAGAGATGAAATGATGGTCAGCCCCTGCGCGACGAGAGGCTAAAGAAGGGATTTGAAGATTAGAGGAAATTAGTGAGTAATCATGTAGGGGATGTTTAATTTTTAATTTGAAGGCAGCATAGGATAAAAATCTAATTTGTACTCGTTCTAGTCTCAGTTCATCGCGCGCTAGGTATGGGTGCCATATCACTACTCCATATTCTAAAACGGAGCGAACTAAGGCGAAATAAAGTATACGGAGGCAAGAGCTAGATGTGAAATTGGCGGTATTGCGTTTAACAAATCCTAATATTTTGAGTGCTCTACCGATAATAGTATTGATATGGTGATCATAAGAGAGCGTGGGCGTGAGATGGATACCAAGGTCTTTAACAAGAAATATGTGATTAAGAGGAGAACCATTAAGGAGGTAGGTGTGGTGGAGAGGTGAATTACTTCGTTAGAAGGACATTACGTGGCATTTATCGATGTTAAGTGTGAGATTAATACGTCTTACCCAATCTGAAAAAGTATCAAGGTCGGATTGTAAGGAATGACAGTCAGATGGAGAGCTTATTTTAAGGTATAGTTTAATGTCATCGGAAAATAAGAGGACTTTGACAAAGGATAAACAATCATTGAGAGAGTTCATAAATAGAATGAAAAGAAGGGGACTAAGATGACCACCTTGGGGTACACCGGAAGGTATGGTTACAAGTTCGGAGTGTGCTCCCCCGATGGAGACAAATTGTCTTCTTGATGTTAGATAAGACCCCTAACCAGGAGAGGAGAGGATTACCAATACCGAGCTTATCAATTGTATCTATTAAAAGACCATGATCTACTGTATCGAAGGCTTTCTTAAAGTCAGTAAATATGGCATCTACTTGAGAACCAATTTCCAGATTGTCCAAAATGTAAGAGGTAAATGCTAAACTACTAGTGACGGTGGATTTTCCGGGTCTGAAGCCGTGTTGATTGTTATTGATAATGTGGTTGAGACTTCTTTTAATGGAACAGTAAATAAAGGATTCGAAAAGTTTTGCAAGGTGGGGAAGAATCGAAATTGGCCTATAATTGGACACGTCGGATGGGTCGCCAGATTTCAGGATAGGGGTAATTGAGCATGTTTTCCAAACGGTAGGAAAGATTCCTTCACTTAAAGAGCGTCTAAAGAGAATGAATAGAGGAAAAACCAGGGAGTTTCGGCAGTTATAGAGCAATCTGGCAGAGATGTTATCAGGTCCATTAGAATGATTGTTTTTGAGCGATTGAAGAGCCAAAAGTACATCATCACATGAGAAGGAGCAGTTAGAAGGAAGATCATATGAGTACATTTTTTTGGAGTTATTGTTAGAATTGGAGAGTAATGGGGGCTTGAAAACTGAAGAAAAAAATTTGAAGAATAGATTCGCGGAGCTTAATGGATTATCTGCAGTTACACCAGAAAGGTGGACAGAAGATGGGATTAAAGTGTGTTGTTTCAGATCTTGAGTGTATTTCCAAAAATAAGATGGATTGGAAGAGAGGTAGTTTTCGGTGTCACTTATAAATGACCTGTAGTCTGAGAGAGATAGGCGCTTACACTTTGCTCTTAGCTCAGAGAAAACTGAGTAATCGGAGGATCTGTTGGTCTGCTTGAATAATTTGTGAGCGTACTTTTTATTTTTTATCATGGTTTTTAGGGAGGGAGAAACCCAACGGGGAAATTTTGAGGTTCTAAATATTTTGTTGGGGACAAATTTTTTAATTGAGTTTAGAATTGCATCATTGAAAACTGTGGCTGCATCGTTTATGGAGTAATTAGAAAAGGTGGCATCCCAGTTGAAAGAGTTGAAGAAATTCGAAATTGATTCATAGTCACCAGCTTTGAAGTCATAATAGGAATGAGTAACATCAATACTCGGTTTGTTTACGTAGGAGAATTTGATAAGCAATGGAGGATGGTAGGGGTCAGGATTAATTAAAGCCGAGGGAGCTTTGAGGACTGATGGATTATTAAAGCTAGAAAACATTAGATCAAGGATGTTTCCAAAACAGTTGCGTGTATGGTTGAGCTGGAAGAAGTTTAGAAAAGAGAAGGAATCTATAATGAGTGAAGATGACGGTGACAATACTCCAGTGGCTGAAAGACCTAAATTACCGGATGACCATGTTATACCTGGCAAATTATAATCACCAAAAATTATAGTAGAGGTGGCTTTAAGGGTTGTTATGAGATTCTCCACCGTGGAGAGATGGGATTCGATGACCGAGAGTGAACTAGACGGAGGTAAATATGTTGACCCAATTAAAAGTGAGGATGAGCCAAGAGATAGAATAGCAAAAACTTGTTCAACATTAAGGTGATTTAACATGACTGGAGACGAGGTAAGAGAGGTATTTATGGCAATAAGAACACCACCACCTCGAGAATGAGGACTATTATCAGGGTTCCTGTCTAGTCTAAATATTTTAAATCTGTCGAGACCAAGTTCCGCATCGGTTATGTCTGGAGTTAGCCAAGTTTCTGTAAGGATAATGATTTCATAAGAAAGGAACATAGGGACAGCGCATCTTAAATTAGTCAACTTAGTCTTAAGGCCACGTACATTTTGATAATAGATTTTAAGGTTTACATTGCTATTTGACTGAGTGGGAGAAAAATTACAATTGGGGGAGAGGGGGGGGGGGTTAGAGTGAGCATCAATAAATTCAAAAGCGTAATTAATAGTGGAGGTAGCTCGAATACAATAAGGGCAAGAATTATCATTATTTTTAAATGTGTGTAGGTGATTAGGGGAGATGAAGGGGCATTCCGGGTAACTTAGTTTTTTGAACTACGATGATTGGGTTGATTGACGCCTTGACTGCTTTGGACGATGCGTGGAGTCCCGTTCTTGTATCTGATTGAGATGTTGAGTTCTCCTGACTTCTTGCGTTTATCGAGTTCTACGTAGACGCGGCGGATTTCTTGACGTTCGAGAATGGTACGGTCGCGAAAGATATGTATTGTCACCAACTTGAGATAGTGTTGCACAGCAAGCGGAGGGATATTTTCGTTTTTTTTTGTCCGAGTGCAGCGCAGCAAGCTTGTTACCACGCGAGCATCACTGTAAATAATGTAAGGGCTGACTGTAAAATCTCTCAAAGTGTATTTTTGTATAAATTATACATAATATTATTATCAGTAAAATCGGATATGGTTATCGCATAAAGTAATAATATAGATTATCGTTACCTTCAGATAAAAACGTCATCTCGACTACTGGTTTTTACTTTCAGTTTTGATTAAATTCACAGTAGCAGAAAATTGAACGATTATTTAAACATCCACAAGTCGCAAACGGATTACTCAAATTAAAAATTGTAAACGCTAAGACTTTTTTTTTCATTATGTTTATAAATTGGCTATTTTGATTTTTTTCAAAAAAATTTAAATCAAATTTAAATTTTCTTATTTTCTGTACAAAAAATAAAAAAATACTTGTGGATGATACATGTAGTACAAACGTCTATAAATGAAGGGTGGGCGGGAATAACGTGCTATGTAACATTTTTTTGGATTTCATGTTTTTGCGGAATAACGTGCTATGAAATCTCGATATATTTTAATTGATCGAAAAATCCACAGAATATTTTTATCGTACACAATCATCGTGTACTAACTTAGAAACCTGCGATTAAATGACTATTAACCCATTAGCGCCCAGCGTGAACATATGGCAACGTCTGTGGACTCTATTTATAACTTTTTTTACGCGTATTCTATCGTTATCGAAATCGTAATAATGGATGTTTATCGATGTAATAACATGTCTAGTTTGCGATTAAACAATTACAATCAGTTTATCGTGCGTTATTTTCACGGAAACACACTTTTATTTTCACGAATATTAGAATCTATGAAAAAATGGATATTCGCTTCGAGTAAGTAGATTTTAGTATACTTAGATTTTTTTTTTAGTTACGGCATATTGATTATATATTAATAAGACATTCGAAGAACAATTTCTTAATAGTTTGAAAATATTTTGATTATATTGGAAATAGTTATGGTCATCTAAGTCTTGGTGTTGCCGTATGGCAACGCTAGGCGTTTCAATACATAAATTGCTATTATTATTTTTTTCATTTTCATAGGCCTGGTCTTCGCTTTCCGAAGCATTAGATATTTTATTAAACAATGATGAGATAGAGGGTGATATTTTCATCGAGCCACCTAATCCTAGTGTCGACACTGATGAAGATTCAGGTGATGAAGACGGGAGTGGGTAAGATATAATGTGCTATAATTAGACGTTTTCATATTTTATTTACAAAATCTCGTATTTTTTTATAGTTTAGTTGATACTCTATCATCTCGACAATTGACGGCAAACGCTGAAATTCGACTAGGAAACAAAGAAAGAGTAGGCAATTTTTGTAACGAACTAGTTCAACCTATAGACATTTCTTCTGCTTCAATTTCGACTCATAGATCACCGTCTGTTGAAACATTGGTTTTAACACCTGAAAAACACCGAACATGGTTAGAGGCTAGGAAAAAGTCCAAACAAATATCTCGCTGGGAAAAGGGGGCAGATTTTGACATCGAAAGACCCGCTTCATTTCCCGAACCAGATTACTCTAGGTATAAAAGTATGTCCGCTATCGAAATTTTTGAAAAATTTATTGATACCGAAATTATTGAACATTTAGTTGTAGAAACTAGACGGTATGCGTTATTTTTAAACAGCCCAGATCCAAACATAACAGCAGAAGTAATTCGTGTTTTTATTGCGATATTATATGTTAGTGGATATAATAATTTGCCTTCGAAACGACATTATTGGGATTCAAAAAGTGACATGAAAAATGTTGCTGTATCTGAAGCAATGCGACGAAATAGATTTTTACAGATTTGTCGATTTTTGCACCTTGCTAATAACATTGATATCAATCAAAACGATAAAGCGTGGAAAATACGCCCAGTTATGGAGATGCTAAAAAAAAAATGTATTGAAAATTTTATTCCTGAACAACATCTTGCCTACGATGAGAGTATGGTCAAATATTTTGGGAGACATAGTTGCAAACAGTTCATTCGTGGGAAACCGATTAGATTTGGATACAAGGTATGGTGTCTGAACACAAAAGATGGGTATTTAGTTAATTTTGAACTTTATCAAGGCAAAAGCCCTAAAGCTAACACTGTGTATGAACAATTATTTGGTAAAGCTGCGAGTCCATTATTAGTTCTTATAGATGAAATTTCGGCAGAAAAACTTCTGTCCATTTTTTCAATCTAGATTTAGGACGTAAAGGAAGTGAATACAAATTATTTCCGTATCTATTAGTTTCATTAACTAATATACTTAATATTTCGTTATCCACGAACAAGGAAAAAAAATCAAATGGTGTTCCTCAATTAAAGTATCAAATAAATCTGGATTTATTCCAAACGTTTCATTTTGTTCATTGAAAACTGGACAGCTAACATTTTTTCACTCACAGGACCCCAATTCGGTTCAGTTTGAGTTGGTGTTTGAATATTGGGCACACTAGAGGTATCATCGTCACTCGAATCAGAAACATCAACATACTCCAGATCACTATCCTACGCATACAATAAAAACAATTCTTAACACCTACATACTATACAACAATAATTTATGGGGGATATAATTTCTAAAATATCTTACCGGAAGATTTAAATTGAAATCAGGATCTGCATTTGAATCGTCAACAAACGAATTATCAGACAAATCTTCATCAGAACTTAGAGCAGCCATAATTTGATCACGATTCATGTTTTATTTCGTATTTTATGTACGAGTTTTATTACAAACAACAAGACAAAATAAATTGATCAAAATCACACTAGGACGGCGATGATAATAAAGCCTTCACTGCTGTTGTCCCGACAATATTGTGATATAGTGATATTTATCAGTTTACAGGGAAAACTTCATATTATAGTCTATTTTAAGTTGATATACGCACATGCACGTGGACATAACGGGATTGGGAGTAGGTATTTATGATATAATAGGCATTGAATACCTAAAATGGTACTCACTCCGATTTTTATTTTTATTTTTTTTTATATAATCAGTAGTATAATAATAAATACTTACGATAAAAATATTATTAGATTTCTCTGAAAAATACCCAAGGCCCACATGATAAATCTGTTAAATTTGCCTTGGTGTAGTTATAAGTATTGTTGAATACCGATTATGGTACTCACGCCACTAAGAACCATTATAATAAAAATGGCTCGGCAGTCAACTTGTTAAAAAAATAAAGAACTCGCTAGAACATTATCAGAGACAACTTTCCAACTATAATTTTGTAATTCATAACGTGGCAATAATAACGTTTCTATACATTTGTGGTATGAATGTATTTACTAAAAGAGGCTCATTAGAAATAGCTTCATGTATTTTAAATTATATCGAGAGTAATTACGATATTCTTGGACATGGTGCAGTCATGAAGTGAGGAAATTGTTAATATGATAGATGTGTTGGTTAAAATAATAACTGGCGAACATTAAACATGTATTCCTATTTAATATTTAGCAAGTATTTTACAGAAATTAATCAACAATTTCTTTTGACTGGCTATAGTTTTTTACCATATGACCGCGATTTTGCTTTAATTGAAAAACAAAAAAACAACAAAAGTACTTGTACCATCACAATAGAAATATGTTATAGCTAATGCAAGATTAGAAAACTTTAATTTGCCAATAATAAAAGATAAACAAAAATGTCACATTAAATACTGTATATAAACAAAATAGTTTCATAAATTCTGAATATTAATAAAAATAAAAATTGAAAATTGATACTATTATAGTTTAATGTATAACGAAAATTATGATCATAATATTATATGAATACTACTATGATTTATTTACATATTTTATTCAAAAAATAATATTTTGAAAAGTTCTTATAATGTATAAAATATCAAATTAAACCACCTTTATTAAGACTTAGACTTTGAAGTTTTTACCATCAAAATTAAATATAGAAATTGGCTATAGTTTTATTTTTACTGTCAAAAATAAAAAATGATTTTTATATATAATTATGTAGCTAATATACTGGGAGTAGCAAGACATTAAGTACAATATTATTATATAAAAATATATATTGATAATAATAGTATTATATTTTCATTTACCAATTCTTTCTGTAACACTGTTATCTGTATATTATACACTACGACTATAGTGTACTATACGTATATTTTATATAGCATATCAGGTTAGATTAGTTCTTAATTCTTATAGAAACATAAAAATAAAAGTATTCAATATATAATAATATATTCTTATAAAAATATTTATAAACACCTTCAATACTTAATTATGATGTCTTATCTAGTCATATACTTTTTAGATGCAATAAAGAGATCAAAATTCAAAAATATATCCGATGATGAAATTATAACGACAATTGGGAAATGGTTGACAAGTGCAAAGAGCCGTTTAAACAAAAATAATGTTTTACAAATTTAATGTGATGTAATAATTAGTATTATTATGTTTTAAACTGTTTTATTCTAGTTATATTATGATATAATAAGATAACTGATTATATGAATATTCATACTGTGTATAAGGTCTACACGCGATTAATTTTATTAGTATTATTCTGTGCAATAAAGGTTATCTGAGTAAATTTGTGTTTTTAACATTTGGTCATAATTTAAATCCTATTATATTGTCATCCCATGAATACAAACCTGACATATCCATCTCAGATTTTATTAAATATTTGATGTATATACAATATAAAGTATTATGTTACTAAATATTATAAATGTTGTGCTTATTTAATGTTTATATATATTATATATAAGCATAACATTTAATAATATATAATTCATTATATTTTAAAGCAATAATAATATTCACTGGATATTTGTAAGGTATCTCAATAAATGGTTATTGTAATATATATGACAAATCTCATAGATATTGTAAGATATTTAAAGGAAGTTATAAAACACATATGCTCCTATATATCAATTTGTATATCCATCAGAAATCTAAATCATATTTCTCAATATTCTAACCATATTTCTGAGATGTAATCGTAAATATCTATTGTATATTGAGAATCATATATTCGACAAATATTTTATTAAATATATTCAGGAGATATAACTTTTTGGTTCATAAGACATCTATCATATATCATAGGGATATTTAAAAATTTTGTACAGTGAAGCCTCAAATATTCAATAGATAAAGATATCTAAAAACAAATATGTGATAAATATATAAAGGATATATCTTTGCTATATGGGTAGTTAATTCTTATCTAATCATGGCACAATTATGATAATAATAAAGCACATAAATATCATATATAACAATTATAGTAGAACAGTATATTGGTTAGGTTATAATACAAATAATCAATAGGTAGCTATAAATTATTACATTTTTAATTAAATAGTATTTGAATTATATTTTTAAAAAATTACTTCTATCTTCAAACCTAAAGTATGACTTATTATACATTTTTTTATTTAAATCAAAGATTTGAAAATTCAACACAGGATTTTCTATATATTTTTCTACCTTCCTAAAAAAGAAAAAAAAAATTATGAGCGTTTAAAATTAGACATTGGATGTTTACCAGTGTTCTCCAGGAACGATTTTCTTATTTTAATGTAATTCAAAAAGAATTACCGTAGACATTTGAAAATTTTACCAAATGTCCAAATTTTTCAATTTATATACACTAAAAAATTAAAAAATATTTTGTTAATTCTTGAGCTTATTATAGCCCTAAGACATTTTTGGTTTTCTCAAATTTTTTTCTTTAAATATCGATAAAAGAAATGTCGTTCCGACAAATTTCTTGAAAATGTAATACAAGATTCTTCATAAGATGTTTAGAAAATACACCAAAAATAATAAAAATACATTGGGCCAATTTTTTTTATAAGAATTTAAACTTCAAATTTTGGCCGAAATTCATCATAGAACATATTTGCAAATTGTTTTATAGTTAAAAATGTATAAAATGTTCAGTTAATAAAAACACACGTTCAAACCAACAACGAAAATGCATTGAGAGCTTCCTACATGGTGAGCTACCGCATTGCTCAAAAAGGTACATACTATTGCTGAAACGCTTATAAAACCATGTCTTATTGATATAGCAACTTGTATGCTTGACGAAAAATCTGCCAAACAGTTGTCAATAATTCCTTTGTCAAACAATACTGTTGTGCGACGAATAGCAGATTTAGCTACAAATGTAGAAAAAACACTTGTCTCTATTATTAAACACAGACAATTTGCTCTACAAATGGACGAATCAACTGATGTGGCAGGTCTAGCTATTTTGTTGGTGTTTGTTCGTTACGAAAATATGCATTCTTTTGGAGAAGACCTTTTATTTTGTCGACCACTTTTATCAAATACGACAGGGGTCCAAATTTTCGGATTATTGGATGGTTTTTTCACCGAAAATAAGATTCCATGGACCAATTGCATTGATGTGTGTACTGATGGTGCGAAGGCCATGGTAGGAGCAACAGCTGGAGCGGTTGCTAAAATAAAGGAAAAATCGCAAGAAATTAGCAGTAGTCATTGCATACTACACAGACATGCTCTGGCAATGAAAACCATGCCTTTTTCTTTGAAAAATGTTATGGATGATGCTATAAAAATAATCAACTTCATCAAGTCACGGCCTCTGAAATCCAGACTTTTTAAAATTTTGTGTGATGACATGGGAAGTCTCCATAGGACATTACTTTTCCATACAGAAGTCAGGTGGCTGTCACGCGGCAAGGCTCTTACGCGGTTAATGGAATTACGAACTGAAGTTCTTTCATTTTTAATGGATCACAACGTTACATTGGGTGAAATCATGAATGATGTAACACGGCTTTGTCAATTTTCATACTTGGCTGATATTTTTAGCAAAATGAACGACCTCAGCCTTTCCTTACAAGGAAGGACTATGACCATTTTTGATGCCAGCCACAAAGTAAGTGCATTCAAAAGGAAAATTGATTATTGGGTAGAGTGTATTATTGAAGGCAAATTTGAGTGTTTTCCAATAATGCAAGCCTTTTTGGAAGAAAATGATGAGCAGGCTTCTACTAATATTGTTAACGAGATTATTGAGCAACTCAAACAGCTAAAAATTTCTTTTGAGCAATATTTCCCTGCAGATCGGGAAGTATTGTTGAAAGACCATGAATGGGTACTGAATCCATTCTCAGTTTGTATGAAACCTTCAAGCTTATCTTCAAGTGATTACGAAAGGTTGATCGATTTAACTTCTGACTTAACATTAAAATCTTCCTTCAACAGCAATTCGTATGCCGAATTTTGGTTAAGTTTGAAAGACAAAAGTTATGAAGGTTTAAGCGAGAAAGCAAAAACACTATTTTTACCCTTTGCCACTACTTACTTATGCGAGTCAGGATTTTCGTCATACGCTGCAACTAAACCCAAATACCGTAACCGCCTCAACGTTGAACCTGATCTCCGACTCCAATTATCAAAAATAAAACCTGACATTGCGAAACTGTGTCAAAATAAGAAGCCACATACATCACATTAATTAAAATTAAATTGTACATATTTTTCATTTGTAATATTTTTATGTAATAATTATAATCATAATAACAATAATTTTTATTTATTTATCTTTTTAAAAATGCATTAATTTATAATTAAATAGCTTGTAGCTTAGAATGCTTAGAATCTTAGATTGTATTAGGTTTAATAAAATTAATAAAATTAGTTCTCAATGAGTACTTTTTTGTTCTAACTTTCATGTTATATACAGCAGGGCACCATGGCTAACTTGGGCCCCTAAAAGGGCACAGCGGGAAAAAAGTTTGGGAACCGCTGGTATAGCATAATACAGATTATATATATTTTTTTTAAATAAAAAAAAATTTAAAAAAAAAAGTAATAAAGATGTCAGTTCCAACTAATGCTATTAACAACCATAAGCATAATTTAGTAAAATATTTATATTTATGAACATTTGGCAAAAAAATATAAGTGCAAATTCATACTTTTTTAAGCTCATAAGTGCATGCATATTTTTGTATTTTTTAAGTGCACTACGTTCTGAGCCCAGCTACAAGTCATATATTAAACTTCCTAGGAAGCTTGGGCTGTTACCCGTTAATAAAAAAATATTTTTTTTTTAGTCAAGACAATGAACTAGTGCATCAACAGTTCAATGACACTCACTCAAAATTGAAACCAATAAGTGTATTTGATGATTTCATATGTACTGAAACAAGGTAAATGTATTTATATTTGCGATAATGAATAGTTAGTAAACAATGTTAGATTTAATGTGAAATTTATTACAAATTAATAAGTTTGAATTTTTTTTTTATTGTTTAGTAGGTACAAATGAAAAAAGAATAAAATACTGGACAAAGTCGGAGACGCTTTGCCTTATTGAGGCATATAAAAATAACCTATCAATATTTGAATCAAACTCAAAAAAAAATTGTTTGGGTTGGATACAAGTTTCAAAAGATCTAAAAAAGTAAATTTTAAAATATTTTTTTAACATTTTATGTATAAAATAATTAATTTTTATAGCTTTAGAAAGCAAATTGAATATACTAAGGATCAATGCCAAAGAAAATTTAAATATTTATTAATGTGTTATAAAAAAAAATTAGACATGAGACGGGAAGTGCTGTTTGTAAGTTTGAATATTTTAATGAACTTGATCAGTTATTTGATAGAAAACCGAACATAAAACCAAAACATTTGGCATCATCTAGTCGAACTTACAATGGTTAGTAATAAATTATTTTCAGTTTATGTATCACCATTAAAAATTGTATGTTATACATTTGTTTTTTATAGGTCCAAAAGAAATTGATAAGATATTTAACGTAGAAGAAAATGTTTCTTCTCCCAAACGCTTAAATTCTTCAGGTACTCCTGATGTAAAAAAAACAAAAAAAAAACAAATCAGGAAACTGCTATACAAAAAAGACACAATGAAAAAATGACTATGTCACAACTTGCGCTTGATACATATCAAAAGTATATGGAGAAATTATTGGAGAAATAGAGATGTAAAATAATTAAGGTGAATTGTATGTTGGTGTATGCAAAAGGTGTATGCATTATATTATTCTAAAAATAATACTTTTTTTGTAAAAAACTTTAAAATAATTAATCAAGGGCAGTTGCAAATTTTTAGTTATAATAATATATTTGAACTTTTTTGTTAAATTTTATTGTACATAGTTGTTATTAATAACTAATAAAATTATAAGAGAATAATTACTTTTTTGTAATTTTTATTTATTTTTTTACAATTTTATTCTTATATGTTAAATAAATATTATACAAACTAAAATGTATTATATAAACTAAATTTACCAGCAGTATTACAGTATTACACATTAAAAAGTTCACACATTGCATCTCGCTTTCATTTTCTATCCGTGTGGCAGTGATCATCTGAAGATTCTTCTGTAGGATTTGCACATTCATTTCTTTGGTGCCAAAAAATGCATCCCCTCTTCGATATAATCGGTTCTATTACCATTTGACTTGTTTTTTAAACATGAATTATGCAATACACAAGCTGCTAGAACTGTAGATGGTATGAAATTTGTCCTTGACATATCCAAGTATTTAAATCGTCTAAATCTACCAAAAAATAGAGCGAATGAACATTCTACAGTTTGCCTAGTACGAGATATTATATTAAAATTAAAGTTTTTTTGTGCTTCTGTCAGACCCATGTTTATGTAAGGTTCAGCACACCATGTAAGTGGAGGATATTTTATGTTACCCAAGATGTGTTCATTATTTGGAAAATATAGTTTTTGATTTCTCATAATATTTATATATATATATATGAATTTCTAACTTACAGACCCTGGATAGCCAACAAAAACATCTATGAGTTTTAGTTCAGAATTTGTAATTGCTTGCACGATAATTGCATGATTGCATTTCTAATCACATAAACTTCTGCATATTGTGTTGGTGCCTTTATGGGAATGAAAGTACCATTTACGGCTCCAATGAGGTTTGAAATACTTGCCATGCAAAAAAATAATTCTTTTTGATGTTCCAACTCTTCTCCGTGTGGCAAAATTATAATGTTAGAAGCATTCATTATTATGAACTTAATCATTCTAAAAAATGATACAGACAGTGATGATTTGCCCATGTCAAACTTTTCTCCAACTGACCTAAATATTAAACATAAAAAAAAGTATACAGATTTTAATGACATTTTTATTTATTTTAGTTTTTATAAATGTCATGTTTTTCATCATCTATGATACTATTAAGCAGTCTTGTTAAGAATATTTTTTAAATGGATTTAGACTACGTATTTAAATACATACTTAAATACTAAATATTTATAAATGTTTGAGTTAAAATATGATACATACCTACCTACATACTTTAATGTAGATACAATATAATAACTCATATAATATGTCACATACTTTGATATTATAGTTATTACTTATTACTTATTAGTTAATTCTTATCTAATCATGGCACAATTATGATAATAATAAAGCATATAAATATCATATATAACAATTAATAGTAGAACAGTATATTGGTTAGGTTATAATACAAATAATTAATATTTAGCTATAAATTATTAAATTTTTAATTAAATAGTATTTGAATTATATTTTTAAAAAATTACTTCTATCTTCAAACCTAAAATAATACTTATTACCATAGGCGCAAATAGGGGGAGCTTGGGGGGACTTAGTCCCCCCAGTTCAAAATCTAGTAATTAGTACTAATTTTTATATTCTGTGGTACTATGTATATTTTTTAAAAAAATATTTTGAATTTGTTAACTTTTGTCATTGTATTTTTTATGATAAGAAAAATTGATAATGATTGTGATATCCCCATAGATGTTTAAAATCCATGGATATCCCTTTACACAGCAAATTTTGTTTCTGATGATAACAATCCGAGTCACTGTATATTTCAATCATGGTTTGGTTGCTGTGATCAATTTACGCAGTGGCGTCGAAGTCCTAAAAATTTAGTCGGGCGAAAAATATTTGAAAAGGCCACAATATTTAAATATTGGCCCCAATGGCATACATGGGAGGGAGGGGGGATTAAATCGTTTTTAACCAAAAAATATTAATGTTCAATTTTAAAAGAAAATGTAAATTACTATTATTTTAATATACTTAATGACTTATAATAACTAGTACAAAAAGTATATTAATAAATAGCAAATCACTAAATCCTAATATAGTTAATATAGAATTTTTTTATGGTTTCAAATAATGAAAACTGATTCCTGTGTAAAAACTACAGTAGAACCTCTCTAATCCGTCACCTTCGGGACTGGGGGTGTGGTCGGAACGCGAAAAAGGTCGGATTATCAGAATACACAGAACATTTTTTTATTTACATATTATATACAAGATTATATCAGAAATGTATTATATTTTACATTACTTAGAAAAAAAGTCAGTTATAGATTTTTGTTTAGCAAATGACATTCTAGACTTAGCTGCAATATTCCTCCATTTCTTGATCCACAAAATGTCCATAGGCGTTGAGGTAGAATTTTGCTCTATGTACTGAAGGCCAATATCAAATGCATTGTTGTCATCAGTGTGTGAAATCCGGGTAGGGATAATTCGTCACCATCACCATCCGAATCCTCGTTCACAGTTTCTTCACCATTATAATTTTCCAAAACAGCGGTAATAATCTGGTCGTCATTGAGCTCCTCACTAGTTTCACAGTCTTTGTCACAATGGACAATCCACTTCTCAACTTCACTGGCAGGGACATTCGTTTGTACGCTTTGTAGGTCTTTAATGATTTCTTGTGTGTCGTTGTTTTGCTCATCTACGATCTGGTCACTTTCAGTCATAACTCCGGCCAAAGCTTACACCAAGATTTTTGCAAAGTGTAAGGTTTGAGTTCCTCCTATGAATCAGCAATTGTATAGATAGCATCTTTGATGTTAAAGGATTTCATTGATTCAAATATGTTAAAACCTTCTTCGGACTTTTCTAAAAGTGAACTGATGTACTTTCTGCGATAGCGCCTCTTTAACCATTCTATAACTCCCTGATCCATTGGTTGGATAAGTGATGTGACATTTGGTGGTAAGAAGATAGCTTTTATGTGAAAGCGATTGCTGTTTTCATAGACTTCGCGAAAGCCTTTGATACTATTCAACACGATATTCTATTACGTATAGTGCGTGTTTTTTCTAGTTAATTATATCTATTTATTTAGTTTTTGGAATGGCTAAGCGCGCGTTACCATATAAAGATGATTTTTTAAAGTTTGGTTTTACAGAAATAAAAGATCGATCGGGATTAGTGCGTCCTCAATGTGTATTCTGCCTGCAAATTTTGTCAAATGAATCAATGAAAGAAAATAAACTCAAGCGGCATCTCAACACTGTTCATCCTACATTGATAAATAAACCATTACAATTTTGGAAAGAACATAAAAATAAAATAAAACGTATGCGTCTTGATTGTCCGTCCAATACACTTACAGTTTCATTACAGAAAACAACAAAAGCTTCATTTGACGTTGCTTGGAAAATCGCACGCTCTAAAAAGGCACATAACATTGGAGAGGAACTTATCAAACCAGCAGATATTTCTATGGTGAGAACGGTCTGCGGAGATGATATTGCTAACAAATTGGAATTAATCCCACTTTCGGATAACACAGTTAAACGAAGAATAGACCTTATGCTAGTACATCAAGTGATTGCAGCTAATAAATTTTCCATACAAATTGATGAATCTGTTGATATTCAAAATAACGCACAATTGATGGTATTCATACGTTATCGAAGTACTGACGATTTTCGCGAAGAATTTTTATTTTGTGAGCCTCTTCTTACAACGGCAACAGACTTAGATATTTTTAATAAAGTTGATGGATTTTTTCGGAAAAATAATCTAGCTTGGTGTAATTGCGTTGGAATCTGTTCGGATGGTGCACCGGCAATGCTTGGGAATCGAATAGGATTTTGTAAACGAGTTCAGGAAGTTAACTCAAATGTTGTCATTATTCATTGTTTTTTACATCGAGAAAATTTAGCAACTAGAACAATTCAGCCTGAACTTTTTTCAGTACTTCAAGACGTAATTCAAATTGTCAATTTCATAAAATCAAGAGCACTAAATTCAAAGATATTCCATGCCATGTGTGACGAGATGGGATCACAGTATGTAAATTTACTTTATCACTCGGATGTACGTTGGCTTTCCCGTGGAAAAATTCTTACCCGTGTAATGTCTTTGCGTTTAGAAAGACAAATTTTTCTAACGGAAAAAAAACACTCATTGACTGATAAATTTAATGACGATTCGTGGGTCGCTAAATTGGCTTTTCTAAGTGATATTTTTGGACGGTTAAATGAATTGAATATTGAGATGCAGGGGAAGAATAGGACAATGGTCGATATTGGCGAAAAAATCTCATCATTCAAACAAAAGCTCGCACTTTGGCGGGGAAAACTGTTTCAAGGAAAAATTGCTACATTTCCCCTTTTAAGTGAATTACTTGAAGATTCAACAAAGGTAACATTAAATGACTTAAAATTACTGCTTCAAGAGTACTCGGACAAATTACAGATAGAACTCGATCGATATATACCAGAAAACGTAGAGCTCAGTAAATACAGCTGGGTAAGAAATCCTTTTGAAATTTCTGTTCACGAAGTTGGTGAAGACATTTGCGGGTTCCAAGAAGAACTTCTTGACCTTCAAGCCAGTCAAGTCTTAAAAGAAAATTTTTCAAGAATGTGTTTGACGCAATTTTGGGCACAACTAAAACATAAACCAATTTTATCAAGAGAATCCAACAAGGTATTGCTACCATTCCCAACGACATACCTATGTGAAGCCGGTTTTTCTACGTTAGTTGTCATTAAAACAAAATATAGAAACCGACTTGACGCACAACATGATATGCGATGTGCGCTTTCGATAAATATACAACCAAATATTGAAGAACTCGTTGAATATGTTCAACATCAAGGAAGTCATTAAGGAAGAGTTATAATACCAAGTCAAATTTGAAACAAAGAATAAATTGCTTTATATAATATTTTAAGACGTAAGTCACGTATGTTGATCAGTTTTTTATTTGTATTTTATAAATTTATTTTATTTAGTATTTGAGGATAGATCTAATAAATCTAATTTATCTATATAAATGTACCAACATATTTACCGATTTGATGTTAATAAATGAAAGTAATGTTTGCAATTATGTTCTTTTTTTTGGGTCGCCAAAATTTAAATTAAAAATTTTAGGGTCACACTTATAAAAGGTTGGGAACCGCTGGCCTAGAGTCTCCTTCATTTTGTGTGTGGCCCACGATAAGAAACTTGTGACGAATTTTTTTATTTTTTTTTATTTAAAAACAAATATACAATTACACATTATACAAAATTACAATTTATACATTTGAATTACCTATCTTCTGTAAGCTAAGCTTGTGGCTTGTGAATTGTATTGATATTTAATACTAATGATAAAATAATAGATAAAACGGCTTATCTGAGTTGAGCCGGTCTTCACTAAAAATAATTTATTGCATATAAAAGTGTAAAACGTCGTAACTACGTCTCAAATACTAATACGAATTTGACTTTGGTCGTTTTAGCAATTCGATCAGTAAAATACGAATTTTTAGAATATGCACTCAACTCAAATTGTTAAAATTTTGAGTTGTGTACTTCTTCTTCTGGGTGTGCGACAAATGCTTAACACATTAAAATTATAATATTATATTATATGGATTAGGTATTTAGTATATATTTATAAATGTATAATAAAATTATTACCTTCAAATACTACATAAATAAATTCATTACAAAACAATCAACATAATCAATAACAATACCAATTTTATATATCAATTAAAAAATATAAATGTAAAATTCATCTGTATAATAAGAAATATAAAATATGTAATATAATAGTAAGCTCCAATGCTCACAGCAGTCAGAATTGATTAAAAAAAAACAAAAATGTATAATATTAATTACAATTTAACCTCTAACTGTTATATAGTTTTTTCCATTTGACATGGTACATATATGATTTAGTATATGTGAATCCAGCATATTAGGCTTAACAAATATGGGTTCATTTATCACTTGTTCTACCTCAAAACAATGATAATGTTCATTAAACATAATAGTATTAAATTTAAAAAACTGAAATATTATTAAGGTATCGTAAACATATATTTTATCAATTATACAAAATTGAGGAAAATCATATTCAACTATATCTAGAGTAAGAATCATTTTAAGCTGATACCGAGTACCTTTAACTGGAACCCATGGACAATTTGTTAATACGTTTAGAGGCTCAATATTCAAAAGCAATTGTAAAAGTATATTAAACAATTTATTTTTATTATTATTTAATATTTATTATCTATTATTATAATAAATAAAATCAATATGTTACTAACAAGGTTAAAACCCGCAGGCTTTTTGAGAGCTGAAAATTTTTTTATATAATCAGATATTGTGAATAAATCTTTAGTATTTGTATCCAATACATTTTTCAAACGTTTCTATCGAGTGATGACCCAATATTTTTCGACTAAATTTCATAGATCAGAGGAGTTATGTAGCCAAGTAATTTGATCATCAACTATTATAATAAATAAAACAGTTATTTTCATGAAATATATAATATATCTACAGAGTACTTACCATTACTGTCTTCCTGTTGTGAAAAGTTTAATGACTCCAATTGGCCGCTATATGTCATAGATGGGGGATGTCTTGGCGGGGTTGAAGTCATGATTCCAGCCTTTTGTACTTCCTTCTTCTGTTATTAAAACAGTCTAATAGATTACCTTTAGCTGCCTTTTTAATGGTTGGACCTAAATAAAAATAAAATTGCCATGTAGGAACATTTTTGTTTAAAATTAATTATTTTATGTACTAGATATATTTACCAAAATTCATATAAGGAATGAAATAGGTACTTATATGTTCCTTGGGGAAGATTTGAACAATTTATTTTGCTAGAGATAATATCTTCTGTGAATTAATAACCTTGTCTGGGTTATACTGTAGTTCTTTCCTTACTATTAAATTACAGATC